>WEDG01002045.1:0-145272 GCA_017591395.1 Schistocephalus solidus | reverse complement strand
TTCATTGTACTTCCAGTTCCAGTTACGTAATTGCAGTGAGAAAAGAATGGCGGCTGTGGTTGGAGTTGTGGAAACAAATCAGTCAGGCCGGGCACACTGAGCCTTCATGGTGAGTCAGATCGAAATGGCGGTTGATGCTGGTCGTGTTAAGATGCACCACGCCTCGAGGAATTCACGCGCCTGTTTGTTGATAGCTTCATTGCAACAACTTCGGTTCCGTCCCAATTGAGAGCGATGGTCGAACACAGAGGGCACAGATGAGTGACGAGAGGGTCGCGTCGACGAATGGCTGGTCTGTATGTTTCCGTACAATACGCGTGTCCCAAGTCGTCGGCCGGTATGGTACCAATATGGCGCAAGAGCAGTTATGCAATTAACGGAATGTGCGATAGGTGACATTAGTTTGCTTGCCTCTGGCACCAGGGTCTTTTACTACGATCAGTGTTGCGCGCAAGGACGATGCCGGTTTGGCGCACACGGAGATGCCAAACCGATTTAATTAATGTGATCGAGCGCATTCCGGAGATTGCATGTAGTTAGGAGCATGAAATTTACGCGGTCCAGAGATCTCCAGCATTAGAGCCGAAGATCGGTTGCTTTACTCAGTAGCTGGAGGCAGCACTGCACACAGCTAGACTGGCATCCGTAGATCGGAATACTGGTACAGGTAAAGTGAGGTCTTTTGCGTAGATGATCGCTACTACAGTAACGAGCGCCCGGTGAAAAAGCGTTCGAACGCAGCTTCTTTATAGACGCAGGATGGCTGCTATCATAGCTAAAAGCATGATATCGGCATTAGAGCCTTTTCGGTAGGGCGCTCGTTGCGAGGCATCCATCACTGAGCTTTGGATACTCACGTCGAGGAACGGAAGGATACCTCCTGTTACGTCTTCTTCCCACGAGCAAACCGAATAGCTGGGGAGAACACTATGCAGGCGCTGCAAGATCTGTCTCCACTTCGGGATAGTGACGGTAACGATGTATCGTCTGCAGCATCGGACCCACATGGTGCGGAAATTTCGCATAACCCTCCTCTTCAGTTGCCGCAGCTAGTTCCGCCAGTGCAGACCCGAGATTAGCGGAGCCATTGTAATTACCATAACTCCGTTGGTAGGGCTCCTCCATCGAAGATCGACAATAGTTCGCGAGACCGAGCCTAAAGCATGTCTGAAACGTGCTGCATTGGGATGTCGGTGGAGTGCCATGCAGGCGCCGAGTTACGCTCTCAGTGATGGGATTCATGTGGTATTGGAAGAAAACGGAACCTTCTACGTCAAACTGATGAATACACTCATCCGGGACGCTGGGGCGGATGTGCGGATGTACGGGGAAGTTTTGAAGTAATGTTGGGATCGGCGTTGAGGGTTCGGGTTGGCGATTTTGACCGTTTTGGCAGGGTTGTGAGTGGGCGTCCAGTAGAGGTGCTATGATCCTCCAGCGGTGCATCTACTTTATTGCACTTTTGGGAGGCCATATGCGGCAATACGGGATCACTGAAGTTTATAAAATCTGGGTCATCGAGTTATGAGTTTCAGTCGAGCGACTCAGTATCTTCCTCTTTACGGTGCGGTCTGGCACTAGTTGAATCTGCGAGTGGTGTGTAAAACTTCCTTGTCGTTGAAGACTTGATTAAGCTTTATTGATATAGTCGATCATTTCCATGATGACGAGGCGCTCCCTGCTGTCAGCAGACACAATCCCTTTACTATCGTCTGTCATTAGAGATAATTTAGTCCGCACTGCTTCGTCATTGGTGAACTTGGTAATTGTTTCTTTTGCCGAATAAAGGACTAGTGGCACGGCTGCGTATGTCCACACACGCATATCTTCAGGCACAGCAGAAGTTAGTAGGACAGATTCAAGGCTGGCTAGGAGTTTCGCGGGTGCAGCATCGGTGTGGCTGTATTTTTGTACCCATAGCTATTAGGCTAATTTCAGCAGATGTTAGGAATCGCGCGGAAAGGTTAACAACTCTTGTTGATATATGGTTTTCGTGAGAGGACGGAGAAAAGTGCAGTTTTAGCGAAGTTCGGCTCGCTTCTTTCTGGCGTCCATAGCAGTAGCATTTATTCATTTGTGGCATGTTCTCGAGACTGGTGGGTTAGAGCTGCCACCGTGCTCGAAGGTCGAATGTTATTTATTCAAATTTTAAAGAGACGATGGTGAACGTCCTGAGTATCAACTGCACTCAAAGGCTCTAAAATCCGTCATTTTGCGCGGTAATTAACACGGTTTCATTGGGCCAGGTGGGCGGAAGCGAAGGACTCGGTAGGAATATCGCAGTCGCGACGGCGGTGAGCATCAGTTGCTCGTAAGTGATCACCTGTCTCTATGCAACTTTCTCCCAACGTCTAGTAAGAAAAAAGCGTTTAGAGCCCAAAAATATATTGAATAGCTGAGGTAGAGTGCATTCCGAAGAGATGATATAGTGAAAGAAAAAGGCTAAGTCAGGAAAATAGAGTTGTACTCCTGAATTTTCAAGTTAAATTCACACCCAACAACCCGTCGTCGAACAAGATAGACAAAAAAGTAGTCCAGATGACCAGTTTGTGCTACAAGGACTGACAATAACCAACTGGGGTATTGGAATATAGATTTTATGATGATTGGATTAGGGCAGTTAGGGAAGGGAGGGCGGAGGGCTGTTAGGGGTTCCTGTGTCGGAGGCGAAGGGGATGGCGAGGGAAGTAAATGTGACTGCAGACTGGTAAAGCTTAAGTCGTGCGGGATGGGACAGGAAGTGTTGATGGGATTTTTGGGGTGGTTTATCGTTTCAGCTGTTGTTCGCCGTGTCCAGGGGAGGGAATTGCCAGCGGAACAGTGAGATTCGCCGTCCAGAAAAAAGCTTGCTGGCTGTGTAAGTTGGGTTGTGGGCGCAAATCCGGTGAGCCGGGGTGGAGCGCTATTATTGAAATCCAGATCGGCTTATGGCAGTTGATGCTGGTCGTGTTCGAGGAGAATCACCACGTCTCGCGAGTCCACGCTGCCATTTGTTGGCCATTTGCAGCAGCTTCGGTTCCGCGTCCAAATTGGTGGTCGAGACACAGGGGCGTAGCATGGAAATATGGGTCGATCGAAAGTCGCGTCGACAGATTGACAGTTTATGTTCCGTAATACGCGTCCCAAGTCGTCGGCGAATGGCCAATATAAATGCAGAGCAGTTGGCACACGGAATGCGATAGATGACGTGGATTTACTGCTCTTTGGGTACAAAGTCATACTCAGGATCGTGTTGCGCGCAAAGGGAGACAATGCCAGTTTTGTGCGCAATCACGATAAACCAGTTTAATTAATCAGGTCCTTCGGAGATGCCCTGCATGTAAGGTAGAGGGAGTAAATTTACGCGGTCAGGATCTCCATTAGAGCCGAAGGTTTGTGGTTGCCTCGCAGTGTCACAAGGCGGCACTGCTAAAACTGACTGGAGTATCCGTTAGTCGGAATAGCCAGGTACCAGGTCAAGTGAGTTCTTTTGCGTAGATGATCGCTGCTACACGAAAGTAACCAGAAAGGCCCGGTGGAAAAGGGTTCGAAACCTGCAGCTGCACATGAGCGCAGGATGGTTGCTATCATAAGCTGGTATACACGGCATTAGAACCTTTCGGTGGACGCTCGTTGCATCATCACTTTGTTTTTGGATACTCACGTCGAGGAACGGAAGGATACCTCCTGTTGCCTCTTCACGAGTAAACTGAATAGCTGGGAAAACACTATTGAAACAGATGCAACTGCTCCACTTCAGGTGCTTATGATAAACAAATGTATCATCTACGTATCCGGTTACATTTTTGGTCACCGAAGTATTAGCATAACCTCCTCTTCTAGTTGTTGCAATACCTGGTTTCTGCCAGACCCGGATTGGTGGGCCATTTGGGTACCGCCAACCTGTTGATAGAACTTTCATCAGATTGACAATAGTTCGAAGGACACGAAAGCCTAGAATGTCACCGAGCATTAGCATGTTGGGATGTCGATTGGGTTATCTTTTGGCGCCGAGTTACGCTCTCAATGATAAATTCATGTGGTAATGAAACAGAACCTTCCCGTCAACGGAAATGCGTCCCCTCATCAGGACTGCTAAAATACTTGGATCTTCTGGAGAGTACCTAGAGAGATTTTAATGCTGTATTGTGATCCAGCGGTGAGTGATTCAAGGTGCAGTACAACCATTTAACAAAAGGTTATGAATGGAAGCGATCAATAAAGAGGAAATCCTACAGCAGTTATCGCGCATTGCACTTTTTTGGGGAGGCCATATGCATGTGTACTGGCCAGGGATGCTGGGGTTTTCTCGTCTGGAGTCATGGGGTTTTACGAGTTTCAATCAGGCGAAATCGTGATCTTCCTCTTTACAGATGCGGTCTGCTTTTTTAGTTGGGATATCTGCGAGGTGGTGTAGGCTTCCATTAGATTTGAAGACTTGATTAAACTGTTGTTATAGTCCAGTCATTTCCATGATGATGATGACCCCGGTGAAACCGCCATGATAAGCCCGGACGCGATGCTTTACTATCGTCTGTCAGGTAGGATATTGGTCGCTTTTAACGTCGTTGGGAAGCGGTGGTGTTTCAGCTTTTGCCGAGATGAGGACTAGCGGCACAGCTGCATATATCCACACGCATATCTTCAAACACAGCAAAGTTAAATAGAAAAGATCCAAGGCTAGGAAGTTTGTAGGTGCAGCATCGGTGTGGCTGTATTTGTACCTTAGCTGGTGGGCTATTTCAGCAGATGTTAGAATCACGCTTTTTGGAAAGGTTAACAGCTCTTGTTGATCTGTGCTTTCGTGAGGAAGGGGACGGAAGAGATTGCGGTTTGGCGAGTTCGGCTCCGTAACTGCAGCGTCCATAACGGTGGCGTTTATTCATTGTAGTATGTTTCTCGAATACATTTTCAGGGTATGGTTCGAGCACGCTACGATAACCGAAAGGTCAGATATTTATTTGCTTCAAATTTTGCAAGACGATGGTGGAGCGTCTGATATAACGCACTCAAAACTCAAAACCGTATTTGCGCGAAAGTAGTCTTCCAGTTTCATTACGCAAGGTGAGCGAAGCGAAAGACTTCACAGAATATCACACCGCGACAGCGATGAAGAAACGTCAGTTGCTCATGAAATCGCTGTCTCACGGCACGCTTTCTCCCGTCATTAAGAAAAAGCGTTTGAGGCCCAAAAATATATTGAATAGCTGAGTAGGAGTGCATTTTAAAGGGATTGGTATAGTGAAGAAAAAAGGACTCGTCAGGAATAGAGTTGTACTCCTGAATTTTCAAGTTCGGTGCACCAGCGTCGCGAACGAGATGAACAGAAAAAAGAAATGAAATAGTCCAGATGGCCGGTTTGTGCTACAGGACCTGACAACCAACTGGGGTGTTAGGAATGGTACATGATTAGTTGGGGCCAGTTAGAGGGCGAAGGGGCAATTTAAGGGTTATGTCAGGCGAAGGGGATGGCGAAGTAAATGGCGCGGCTGAACGGTAAGCAAGAGGTCGACGATGCAGGACAGAGTAATTCGCGTAGATTTTTTGAGGTGTTTATCGTTTCAGCTGTTGTTTCGCCGTGTCAGGAGGGTGGCGAGACGGTGAGATTCTACATGGTCAGAAAAGAACTGGCTGTGGATTTAGGTTGTAGGCGCAAATCAGTGACCGGGAACGCGGAGCCTTCGTATTTAAAAGGAGTCCAGATCGACATGGCGGTTGATGCTGAGTCGTGTTAGAATACCGCACGCCTCGAAAATTGCGCGCTGTTTGTTATTAACCATTGCAGCAACTTCGGTTCCGTCAAATTGACGATGGTCATTGCACATGCATATGGCCTTCCAAAAGTACACAAAGCATGTACGCCATTAGGGATCATAGTATTAATAATTGGATCGCACACTTACAACCTCACTAAATGGTTGTACCGTCACCTGAGGCACCCCACCGATGGATCACAATGCAGCATTAAATGCCTCAGACATTCTTCCAGAAGATCCAAGGCCTTAAAGTAAGTCCTGATGAGTGTATTCTATCGTTTGATTCGATTTTCTTCAAAACCACATGATTTGTTCATTGAGTGCATAATTTGGCGCCTGCAATAACATCCCAATACAACACGTTTCAGAAATGCTTAGGCTCTGTCTCAAGGACTACTGGTACTTCGATGGAAAGTTGTATCAACAGGTTAAGGGTACCCCAATGGGCTAACCAGTACCGGGTCTCCTGGCATAAATAGTATTGTAACAACTAGAAGAGGAGATTATGCGAAATTTCAGATCAAAAATACGGGTCCGTTACGCAGATGATATAGTTGTTATCATAAAGACCTCCGAAATGGAGCAGTTGCATCAGAGCCTAAATAGCGTTTTCCTAGCTATTAAGTTTACTCGTTAAGAGGCAACAGGAGGTATCCTCCCGTTCCTTGACGTGAGCATCCAAAAACACAGTGATGGCGGCCTCGCAACGAGCATCCACTGAAAAGGCTCTAATGCCGATATCATACTTAGCTATGAATGCAACCATCCTGAGGCCCATAAAGGAAGCTGCGTTCGAACCATTTTCCATCGGGCTTTTCGTTACTGTAGTAGCGGTTATCTACGCAAAAAAGAACTCACTCAGCTGTATTGGTTATTCCGACTCAACAGATACTCAGTCAGCTTTGTGAAAACCTGTCGTGGACACCAGAGGCAACCACAAACCTTTGGCTCTAATTGAGAACCAGGACCGCGTAAATTCTTCGCCCTACCCTACATACATGGCATCTCCGAAGCGATCGCCCGACAATTAAACCGGTTTGGCATCTCCATTGCACACAAACCGGCATCATCCTTGCGCGCAACAATATCCCGAGTTAAAGACCCCATACCCAAAGAGCAGCATAGTAATTTCATCCACCGCATTCCATGTGCTAATTTCTCTTGTGCTTATATTGGCCATACCGGCCGACGACTTGGGACGCGTATTAAACAAACATAAACTAGCCATTCTCCGACGTGACCCTTTGTTTCTCGTACTTACGCACGCCCTCGAGTTCGACCATGACTTCAATTGGGACGGAACCGGAGTGGTTGCAGTGGCGAACACCAAACAGGCGCGTGAATTCCTCGAAGACTGGCACTCTAGCACTATAAACCGCCATGTCGATCTGGACTCTCATTACGAAGACCTGCGTGCCCGGTCCACAGACTTGCGCCCACAACCTAATAGCAGCCGATTATCTATGCTGGACCATGTAGAATTTCACTGTTTCGCCACCTCCTCACTCAGACTGAAACTCCTAACGACTCTGACCTCGGCGCACTGACATCTGACCAGTTGGCCACTCCAGAAAAACACGCACTGGGCTATATTCGTCATCCGAGTGATCCCGTCAGTTGGCAACCTTTCCCGCCACTGCTTTTAGCGGACCGTGATAGCTTTAAGCGCATCGGATTTGTTTATAGTGAAAAAAATGCACTAAGCCGTCAACCACGCTCTATATTCCCATTCCCAGGCTCCAGCCACCCTCCGAGCCTGTCAGTGGAACGGGCGCAACTGCTGAGGTATATAATGACCGCGTCTACATTTAAGTGACCTGGCCTCCCGAACACAAGTGCCACCGAAAAGGTGGGTGAGCGGCTCACATCTCGCATGCGTAAGAATGCCAGAGGTCTCGTTATGAAGGAGCCATTGCAAACTGACTGTCGATCAACCAGTCGGCTGGTCAACCCAAACACATATGGCGATGTTTGCGACGTCTGACTTCAATCGCCAGTTTGCAACCATAACAAGCCACGGCGTTTAGCGCGCCATGACACTCTCAGGCTCGGATCACACATGAAATATAAAGACCACATTCAAAAGGAGTCGAGGAACACACGTCCCAGTTACTTGAGAGGCGTCGTTTGTGAACATGCGTTGTACGATTTTGGGCGTGGTCATGCGCGATGTAGGTGCTGGTGAGGAGATATGTGAGGAGGTATTATCCCCGGTGTCGTTCTACCGAAGGTTTTCCTGGAGCCGCATTGTGCCTGATATGGCCATGCAGTGACCTATACAGACAACGGAGGTCGGCGCGTGTAGGCCTGCCTCATGTGCCATCATCAGCCAATCCATAATATCTACTCCGACCTCAAGGATCTTGGGTTTTAAACTAAGATCGATCGGGCTTAAGTCCAAGGATCTGCGTTCTAACCAGCCTGGCGGTCTGCTAGAAGTCTTTAGAAACCAGTTACATTATACCAATGGTGCAGCGTGAAACTGCTGGACATTGAAAGCTCTCAACTGACCGTCTAAATTGTATACCTTCACTATGGGAGGACCGAAATGGCTTCCTGCAGTGGAAAACTGATGCCTAGTCGATATTGTAATCTTATGTATCTCTTCCACCAACTCTTTTAATTCAAAAGCATGCAGTCTGTGGGCTGGAAGCCTACCTTGACCTCGCTTAGCCCCAAGCGACCAGTCTCCGTTCTTTCCCTCACCTTAGGAGGAAACTTATAAGTAAGCTCAATTTATTTTCCCCTTTCGATGCTTTCTAGGTATTTTAATAATAGAACAAACTCTAAGTGCTGCGTTTTATTGATTTAATTGGAGACAGGGGTTTGTTAGTTTGTCCGCTTTTTATTTCCTGGCTCAGGCAATGGCCGATTATTTTGAGGTCAATATCGCGGGTTTCTCCCATTGTCGTCACTGCCTGTTAACAGTGCTCAGTTTTGTGACCAACCGGACTCCATTACCTTTAGCTGTTATTGCGATAAGAACTGCGGTGGCTGATTAACGCACCTGGTACCCAACCTCATGGGTCACACGAACCGGCCGTCTTACATGGTGTATCCGTATACCATATGTCCTGTAATTTGGATGCTATCGGATTACCCTATCGTATTTGCATTGCTGGACATAGTATCCACTCTGCGCCACATGTCATACTCTGCCGACGGTACTCGCCATCGACTACGATGGGGGGCAACAATGTGTCCAGCATTTCGTGGAACGGTCGCCGGATGCATGCAAATACGCAGTCTGAACTTTGTAGTGCTGCGCAGTTGGAATAAAAAGAAGCAGCCTTAGCCGCCGTCTCCCCTTTAACGTTGGGTTTGGGAGTATGTTAACTTTGGAGCTGGGGTTACGTTTAGATTTGGGAGATGGATATAATTGTTCCCGTTGGCAGAAACGTTAAAACCCCCTTTGATGATGAAGTTGCGTTCACCGATCAAGTTACGGAACACGCTTGTTCCATTGTGCCTTGGGACTCAATCTAGAGCCCTCGTAGGCAGTCGCATAGCGACTAGTAACACATGCATATCATGGAGTACCGACAAAGTCAAGGGAGACCGGAATGACCATTTCGGGCTTATTAGTCGTCATCAACTCATCATACTCATCCTCTTTGTCCTATTGACAGTTAAATGTGCTCCTCTACCAACTTGTATGGTTTTGTTGCTCTCTCAGATTAGAATTTTGAGTCTACTTCAAAACTTCACGCATACCATCAGCAATATTACCAAGTATGGAATGGCTCTGTTATAGCTGTTACGACTTTCCTGGCTCAAGGCTTGCATGTTTATGCTGAAGGATGCAATTCAGAATGGGGCCGGCTTGCAACGATACTCATTTATCATCCTATTGTAGTGTGTCGTCTGATCAGTGTTTGTAGTCACAGTACTACGATTATCAAGCCAAATCTCAAAAGACATTAGAATTTATTGTGCACACGACCCGAGATGCTGTCCCAGGCCGCTGCGGCCATTAGCGAAGCCAGGGGTAGTGCTCACCGCGTCCAATCCATGGAAGTGAGAGATGGCAGCTGCATGAATGGAGCAGGTTCAAGGGTTTTCTAATTTGCGTATGTGGCTGATCAGTGGACTGGAAGCCCGACGGCGATGGTTCCTTCCTACCCCTGGCTTCTATAAGCCTGGTGTGAGTTTCAAGGGGGCCAGGTCTTGCGGTGGCGCGCGAAGACGGGTTCGCCGGCCCTGTCAGTCACATCGAACACTCCCGCATTAAACAACTGACCGGCTCGGACGGTGGTCTGATTGTGGGGATGGGGAAGAGAGTGAGGTCGACGGCTCAGCGCACTTTTCCCTACTATAAACAATCTGGCGCACTTGAAGCTATCACTCTGCACTAAAAATCGTGACGCGGAAGCCTGCCAGCTGACGGGATAAGTCGGTCCCTCGGACTGACTGTAAAACTGCAATGGTTCCTTCTTAATGCGGCATTTATGGCGCTCCTACTCAGCTGGGAGCCGAGCCGCTCCTCCCTTGTGTTGTTGTGTCCTTGTTTGTGGTGAGCCACAATGCGTGGTCATGCGCCCTTTCCCATATCTGGTTTTCTTGACGCTGTCTTCACGCCGGACACAGGCAAGTGAGGGAAGAGAGGGTGCAGTAGGTGCAGCGCAAGCCTACTGTCACTTAAAACGTATTCATGCGCTAGTCACCGTCCATGCGCAACCATGCTGCGGAGCACACGCTAGATCACGTCAGATACGACGGTTGGTGGCCTGTTGAGGGTGACCTGTTCGAGTGGTGCTTGGGCAGCTGCGAGCATCTAGATGCACATATGTACCAGAGCGGAAGTCGGCCAAGAGGCTGCAAGTCAGCGAGTACGGAACCGCTCACTGCGAACGTGGACGACCTTGAGGCTGCGACCCTGAACAAGAGCGTCAGACATGGTAATGTTGGCTATCGGCAACAGTAGCATTGTTCTAAAAATGGCCCTTTGCCGCTACATCCATCATACTACCACCGCGCGTGACACCGGCATTTCGTGTTCTCCTGTCAACAAAGGGACTTGAGAAGATAAACGGAGTGGAGTGCGGTATCGGCGTCGAGCTAGGTAGGAGCTGAAATTTACGGGTGCTTAAAGGATCACCCAATGGGATCCACCGTCATAATTGCGACGCCGGACTTAATTCAAGGCAGAAGGTCGGTATTTCAAGATTACCGTTAGTTGTTGCTCACACACAAAACGGTGGAATTCAGTGCATCTGTTGCTTTGAGCAGGAAAAAAAGTTATGTTTTGGCTTAGCTGTCAGCCTCCTTTTCCTTATTTTGCAGTCAGCTAGTGTGTCGATTCATGGAGAAGAAGGCTGCTGCATTGCTGGAGGTTAAGTCGAATAAGACGTAAAGAACCACTTTAGATGTGCTCTGTCATAACCTCTCTATAAAAGTGATAATTTTTCTGGGGCTGTCTAGTTTAGAACGTTAGTGTGGCCTACCCAAATCGCAGGGAGGTGTTTTCAAAGTGTAAATTTTCCTTTCAAGGATTTGTCTTTATATTCTGTGCTAGAGGCAAAATTTTGAGGTGGAGGAACCTGAGAAAGCCCTTGCGTTTCTGTAGATTCTTACTAAAATGGAGACGCGAATTGACAATTGAAGGTCCAGGGCATTTTCGGTGGTTACGAAAGGGAAAGCCATTGTCCGTCACCAATGCTGCAGAGCACAACAAAATGAAACAATTTCAACCACATACTGACCTTGTTATCGATCGATCTTTCATTACTAGGGTGACCGCACGGTCATGACGATAACTTGGATTCTTAATTTGATTGTTATTTACAAAGTACTTTTGCCTGCTCCATTTGAACTACCTCTTTTTAAACTGGTCTGGTTTTAAGAGTTTCATATAAATTTTGTTTATTGGATTGGGCTAAGAAAATAGGAGACATTAAATCCGGAGGCAGTCATGTGTTTCATTATACGCCATGTGAATTTCGCAAGCGAAACAATGCAAAGGGTCATATTAAAATAAATGGTGGTTTATCTCGAAGAATTGAGATGTCCGCCAGTGCCTGACTTGGTTTGTAAAATCTCTATCTGGGTATTTTGACCTACCCGATACCCCGCATCCGGGAGTTGAATAACGACATTTTGTACACAGCCACTGCGGCAGATTCCCGTCTGAACATCTTTGCCATAAACACTGTGAAAATGTCAGAAAATCCAAATTCACATGATCTACTATTGAGGAATACTTTGAACAAATTGGAATGGTCCGAAGACAAGAAGTTTAGTTCCCACACAAATTTTCGAAAAAAAACCAGCCCCCGATTCTCAAAATTTCAACTGTTTTCTACGCAGAGTGGAGAAAGAACAATTTCTTCCTCGCATCGTCATACGTCAGCCAACAATTACTAATTTGAAAGTCGGTTTATATCCTAAGAAATTCCTTCTATGTGCTTTGTGGAGTATGCTTAGCAAACCTTCACTTTAAGTTGCAGAAAAAACCAGCAAACCTTCATAACTGAATTCTCTTATGGACAGGTAGAACGTTTGAACCAAGTTCTAGCCGTTGAAAATCCAGCACTAAGCCTCAGAAACGGTGTCATTATGTCATGTGACAAAACGAGGTCGCATTCGACCCTGAACAATACATCAGAGATATACCTATATATAGTTTCCACCGGATTGTTCGCTCACTGATTATCATTTGCTTAAATCTTTTCAGTCCAGCCTGTGGTTAATAACTTTCCAGAATATTGATTATGCCAAAACTGGACTGTCGGAATAAACTGATCTACTTCAAGTTATAAATTAATTTCTGAGGAGACTAAAAAGCTGAAATTTAAAAACTGGAGTACCTACCAGAACGCAAATAAGGAATGCTGGGGGACCGACTGATGAGACGAACCCCTCACAGCTATGCTATGCAGCGGCAGAATATCGGCGAAACACGTGTCTGGGCTTTTAGTTAGCACCTGTGTTGCCAGTATGGTGAATAATTTAATAAGCACTCAGTACTGCATCATTGTAGTCAACTGCTAGTCGGTGTGTGATCGCCTGTCCGAGATTAAGGCGTGAAACTTCAATGCAAGACAACCGTGGCTGTTTCCCTCCTGTAAGCAAGATACCCTGGCAAATGCGGTTCTGTTGTGACCTTGTGTATTCGAAATTGTAGACTACAGTTCCTGAGCCCTATGGCGACCCGGTAAAGCCGTTTGATTCTCAAAAGCCAAAGGCCAGTTGGATGGTGATTCGTTATCTGCAGTTTTTTTATCATGGGATTTTGACAGCAAAGAAACTCATTTATCAGTCCTATTTGACCAGAGTACGGTCGGAATAGGTTATATTGGCCTCTCGGGAAGAGGAACTGCTCCCCCCCCCGGCGTAGTTCAGATGGCTTTGCACTAAATTCTGGGAAGGTTAAACTTTCCTGTATTCTAATCCTATCACTGGCCTTATCCCAATCCTTAAACGTAACCCTGGTCTTAATCCTAGCCCTAGATTTAAAGCTAGCCTTAACCTTGACCCTGACGTTATTTTCCCCGTAGGGGAGAACGGAGGCGGGTATAGTACGGCTCCCTTCCACAATTATTCCGAGCACATGATTGGTTTAAAGAATGGCTTTTTCAGTCTCTCCATCGCCTCACTCCCTACTCAGATATACACACCCCGTCCTCGCCTGACTCTCACAATCAAAAGTCTGGATCATCAGTCCTGGCACTGCCTTAGGAGG
Organism: Schistocephalus solidus; assembly: GCA_017591395.1. Classification (NCBI taxonomy): domain Eukaryota; kingdom Metazoa; phylum Platyhelminthes; class Cestoda; order Diphyllobothriidea; family Diphyllobothriidae; genus Schistocephalus; species Schistocephalus solidus. Next base: position 131,856 of record WEDG01002045.1, on the reverse strand, counting down.
AAAGTTTGCCGCGTTGGCACCCGAACAGCCACAACGGCAATAAGGCCTTTTTTCGCAAATTCGCCCGGAACCCTTGAAGAAAGGCCTACAGCGTGCACTGTTAAGAGCAGCGAACCGGGCGCCATTCGAAGTGCTGACGCTCTGCTCACGCAGCTTTTCCCTCACTCATTGCACGGCGTAAATCACCACGCCACCCCCCACACCCCTACCGCCGGTAGGACGTCAGGCGCAGTAGTGACTCATATGTGCCAGCAGCGACACACATACCTCCCACCCCACCCTGGTTCGGATAACGACAAAGCCTGCCCCGCCGGTACAGCAGCTGCCAAGCCAGTTTCGCCCTCCCCTCCACCAATTTCACCGCCGCGGCCCCCTCACCCACCCAACCATGGCGCTAATCCGCCTCTCGAGTGGTGTCAGCTGCATGCCCCGCCTACGGGCGGATAGGCGTCACCGCAGGGCCCCTGAGCCCTACTCCACAGGCTAAGACAATGCAGGCTGTGCGCGGTGCTAGGCCGTTGCATTAGCTTCGCGCGCCGCCTTATTTCCGCCTGTCCACATCTTCCGCCTACCGTGGGTAGTGAACCGGGGGGAGGGGGAGAACAATGCATTCCTCTCGCAAGTCAGCACGGACGCACACGCTAGCCGCTTTGTTAATTAAAGTGAGTTACCTTTGCCAGGGTGCTAAAGGGGCAACACACTACAGGCATCGGGGGCTGTGAGGCCGGAGGGGAAGGGGGGGTTGAGGTGTGCTTTGGCACTGCTATGGTGATGGCTAAAACAGCGTCGGCTAGCGTCGGGTGGCGTCCCCGTCTGCGGGTGTTTGATTAATTCCGCGACGAGCACTTCCGACCTCGAGGGTTCAAAAGAGCGCTCAGGAAATAGGACTAAGCGGCTACCGCTCTGCTGTTGCTACCACAACTGCCGGAGGAGGAGGAAGGAGAGAAGGGAGGAGGAGGAGGAGGAGGAGGAGGAGGAGGAGGAGGAGGAGGAGGAGGAGGAGGAGGAGGAGGAGGAGGAGGAGGAGGAGGAGGAGGAGGAGGAGGGAGGAGGAGGAGGAGGAGGAGGAGGAGGAGGAGGAGGAGGAGGAGGAGGAGGAGGAGGAGGAGGAGGAGGAGGAGGAGGAGGAGGAGGAGGAGGAGGAGGAGGAGGAGGAGGAGGGAGGAGGAGGAGGAGGAGGAGGAGGAGGAGGAGGAGGAGGAGGAGGAGGAGGAGGAGGAGGGAGGAGGAGGAGGAGGAGGAGGAGGAGGAGGAGGAGGAGGAGGAGGAGGAGGAGGAGGAGGAGGAGGAGGAGGAGGAGGAGGAGGAGGAGGAGGAGGAGGAGGAGGAGGAGGAGGAGGAGGAGGAGGAGGAGGAGGAGGAGGAGGAGGAGGAGGTCTAAACTACCTTTGAATAGGTGCATGCTGGGTTCTGTTTCGTTTGACGCCGATGGTTATTCAACCGTTTCCGGCCTCACGTTGCCAATAGGCATACTTTTTGCGACGTTAGACTGGAGGATTCGCTGCTCACAAAGTGCATCGGCATGCACGCAAGCATTTTGGAGGCCCAGTAGCTTATTGCATTTGTAGGGGTCTACTATCCTCGTGAGCTACCTTCGTGTTGACTGTTTTCATCACCCAGACGTTGCTGAATCGCAGGCGGAAAGCTCTCACATTTTAACCCGGCGTACACTACTAGGTTTATTTGACGACTATAAATAATTCATTTGACCCAGTCGTGTAAAGCTCGGCGGCCTCAGTAGGATTCGAAACTTTGCCAGCTAAGGGGAGGCTTAACTATAACGCACGCTCTAGCTACATGAGCTAAGAGGCCCCACCGGGAACCTTGATTTTAATCACACTTGAGTAAAGTTAACCTCCAGTCCACAGAAAACTGACTACCCAAGAAGGATTTCCAAAGCAATCACTCTAGAGTCTACCAGATCGCTGCGAACTCAATTAATCCATAGGTCAAGGCTGCCGTCAGACCAAAGGAATTATTTCCCATCGGCTAAAATAGCAGTTAATTAAGTGCGTATGATGGAATCTAGATTGATTGCTTAAGAAATCCTGCTTGGACAGTCCGCTTACTGTATCAGCATTGATGGACTTCATATGTTGCAGTAGGCCTGGTTGGTAACTTGATCCATGGGTGATTCAACTCACGGCACCCGTTGGGGCCTCGTAACTTTGGTGGTTAGTGTTGGCTATATTCGTGCCTTGCCCTTGCTATCATGGGTTCGAATCCCACCAATGGCGGCGAATGGTGACAATTAGGTAGACTGCATTATTTCTAATCTGACAAACCGCAATTAAAATGAAGTGAAAGACGTCAGAAGATGTGACGAGGAGATGGAGAATTCTGCATTCTCCTGTACAGCGTTCCCAAACAGGAACTTCCATTCCGCTCAGATGTGCCTTTCCAAATATTGTGCTGCAAGTTAGTATTTTCGAGGGCGCAGAGAATATAGCGCGCTTTCGTTTGAACATGATTAATTCAGACAGAAAGTGTCCATCAGATGTGTGGTAAATTTGTCCGCCAAAGGCTCGTCATATTTGGTAAACACTTCAGTTGCATATTACCGTGGCTTTAAGACGCAACGTCGGGGAAAATTAATTACCTATCGATCATTGTGTGGACCTCTATGAAGATATTGCTTTAGAGGCAGCAAATAATATAGACTGAGACACCCGCGCACTCTATACGGTTGATTCATGGTACTTCAAAAATATCAATAAAAAACATGTTTAGGACATTACGGAGATCAGCACGATTAGATAGCCGTAGCCTAATCACATCATTACCAAAATACGTTAGAAACAGTCAGATGCAGAACGATAACCAGTACTTTAAATAGAGAGACATAACACGAAGTATTTCGGCTGAAACTGATGGTTCAAATTTGTGCTCAAAAGGGCGTAAAAGATTAGTTTATAATAAACACGCCAAAACCAAAGTGCTTGTTACTTCATCCATGTGTTCCTCCTTTATACGCACTATGCGTGCGAAATCTGCAGATACGCTTTAAATTAACTGCCGTCCATAGAAAGGTTATTAATTTTTCCGTTTTCGCCAAAAACAGGACACCATAGTCGTCTTGTTGACGAAGTAGAAGGAGCGAGTTCCAAAAGATGGTTGAGAATACGGAGCCTGAGGCTTAAGAGAGGGAATTAATTTCATCGGACGTTCCAGCTTCACTCCAGAACCCGTTTTCAGACGAAGCCTAGAATAAGGTTAGCAGACAAACGAGGGGGCAATGTGTCTACGGTGCGGTTGTCACGCGACTCCACACGCAACAGGAGCGATGGTTCATGCAGTCAACGTCCAGTAACTGACCTATTTCATGAAATGTATAGCAACATTCTAAAATGCATTTTCAATTGGGAGAGATTACTTCAGCGGCTTGTTAAGACGCGTCCCTTCGCCCGGCTAGAAGATGACACTCACTGAAAGACCACTTACACATTATGACATTTTTCACTGGTTATCAATGCTTTTATGAATTAAAATTTATTTATTAGAAAGCAGGCATAACATTTTGTTTCTCGGGATCCTATGGTCAACAATTACGCCTTCTTCAAGCTTCATGCTTAATGAAGGGATGCTGTTCACTTAAAAAAAACCTGTTTCAATTATCCCATAATTTTAGACCTGACCTACAGTTGTACAGACGCATAGGGGTTGTAAACCATATGCTGTATACTTTAAATTTATGAAAAATCCTTCATTGCTCAATACTATTATAACAAATAGCGTAAATAATATTTGAAATGAATGTAAACTGTGACATTTAAATTTTAAGCGGCGTTATAAAACGTAAAGATAAGATGCTCTGTCAATGAACCTTTTGAGGTATTAACAATGCATTTTCATGAAAAATATCTTCAAGTATGCAACTTAAAAAGACGTACTATCGTAACAAAGGAGTCCAAAAAAGACTTATATTTTTGTTTTTATCAAACATGTTTTCACTTGTAGTCATAGTAGTCATCTGTTACCGATGGAATCTTTCGAAGGCGGGCGAAAAGTAGCTCATTAAAAACCCGGTATCCTGGTATGACTGCAATAGCTTAAGAGAATCTTTCAGGCTAAGCACTTTTAAGTTATTCTTTCAGAATTTCGATCAAAATGTCCTGAAATAGGCCAACTGCTGTAAATGCTCGCACGTGACCTGATGGTCGATTAATCGACCGTGCGAGAGTCAGCGGTATGAATAGCAATTGTTTTCTCGGTCACTGTGAGGATGCTATCAACTGTTACCTTTTGAATTCCCAAGGAATTAATCGTTAACTTGATGTAAAGCAGTTTATATTACGGTCCATAGGCGCAGATCTAAAATCGGTATGAAAATGCGGTCAGCAGCCCATCAGTCACAGCGGGATGATCACCTAATAATCAGTGAGCTGACAACAGATACTGCCAGTATGGTATATCATGCGATCCCAATAAATAATATCAACGTGAGCATAAAAAGACACAAAAACCATAAGAACAAAAAGATTTGCCCAAGGAGAAATTAATAATTGGAATAACGATGACTGATCTATCGAATATCCTCTTATTGGCATTCTGGACGTGATGAGCAAAAGGTAAGCTGTACCTCTTTAAGTTCGTCCAGGAATTGTGTTGATGAGTTGACTGTGATATTTGTAATAGCGGCCAGAATCATGAGACACCGGAAGAACCCCTCTACAGGCCAGTAATTTGGCGTACCTATGGGAGTTTTGATGGTGCGGAGGAGAAAGTCCATTTGGTGCATCTTTTAAGGACCACTGAATAATATCGGGGTCGTCCCTAAGAATCTTCTCGTGCGCTACTAGATCAGCAATATGGAACTGATTTGGCTTGCTGTTGTTTTAATGAGGTTAGATTGGTATGGAACCTGTAGAACCTAAGATAGCTTATTGCGTCCAAAAGCACTGTGATACAGCCGTTTTTTGTCGGGCTTGGATCCCTCAGGGTATTTTATTCCTTTCTAGAGAGTACTCTATGTGGTATGCGAGTCCAGAGGATGAGGCTTTTCCCTCATTTTACTTCCTTTTCTCTCGGTGACGATGCGATCGCCTTGACAAGGTTAGCATCATTTTACTGAAAGTGGTTAAATATCTTAGCATCTGCCGCTGTTAGCGCAAAAATATTTTTGGAGACTACTTCGTTGTTTTTAGATGAACTTGGGCAGAAAAACCTACGGAACTTGTAACCCAACTGTGGTGCCTAATATCGTTTTCTGTCGTTCACTGGTTGCATCGCCGCCCCTAGGCAAACAGTTTTGTCCCCTTTTCTAGTTGATTAATTCACAGAAGATGCTTTTGTTTTGATTAATCATCAGGCACAATTTCCGAAACTCTAAAAACAAAGGTCAAAAACATCCTCTTCAAGAGGAGATAACAATCGTGGGAGTTGCGAGCAGCTCGGCTTATGGTTCTCTGGTCCGCAGTGCACCAACAAACGTCCTTATCATCCTTCGAATTTTTTAGCTTTAAAAAATTGCCAGCGTAGCATATTTAGTCTTTTTGAAAGGGCAGATATTTCGTAACGTTACTTACCAGGGTGAAATCATGGCCTTTAAAGACTCGTATGCGGGACATTATACCAGTCTCGTGATATGTACGAGTGCGTACAGTAAATGTCGTAGGTGCTAACCTACGTAGGTGTTTGCGATAGACTACACGCCAATGGCATCAGCTATTGCTGAATCTGATGCATCGCAGCATGAGTCGGACACGGCAGGTGAAGGGAATTCTCCTTCCTCAACAAAGCTAGTGATTTTTAAAAATATTAGTGGAGTACACGATTTTTCTACCTTTTGTTTGAAAATAATGCACTTGTTTACAGGTGAGTGGTTAACTGCTGAAATGCTTACGACTGCAGTTTACATGGAAAACATTGACAAGTTGACTGTCGTTTCGACAAGGTCCACTGTATGCCTCACAGTAAGGTGGCCCAGGGACGGTGGTGTATGTGTGTGTGAATTTTATTTTAGTTGTAGTAGACTTATGCTGAATCGACCACACTCTCTCCTCCTAACCCACCTGGGTCCGATATCGTGAACAAGTCCATAAGACCGGAGGCGGGAGACGGCGCAGGATGCTGGCGTGACCGGAAGAACCCCTAAGTGGACCGAACCCCTGGCTCGGATCCCACGACATGGGAGTGCCATACAGAGGTCAAAATCGAAACCATTATTTTTTCAATCACTGCTGAGAATCCTAGCCTCCAGGTCGATCAGTAATGTCACTTTGAAATGCTGATTGCACGAGATGTCCTGTAAGAATATAAATTATCCCAGTGGTTGAGTAGACCAATCTCTTTTCTTATCTTGATTTTTCGGCAGCCGACATACAGCTACAGCTAATGGCACACACTGAGCAATTACGAGAGCCTCGAATAACCTCAAGCTATAGGAAAATAATTTAATAAATCTCGCCTGGAAGAGGGGTAATATCATTTAGTACACTTAGCAAAAGAAGACTGCCTTTATTTTAGTAGCTATGGTCAATCGTTTTTACTTCGTTGAGTAACTGTTTTAAAAAAGCCAAGTAGTTTTTGATTAAGTTAAATTATGAAAGCATTAAAATATTCCTATGCCCGTTAAAATGTTCAAAGGGAACGACATTTGATTAACATAAAAACCATTAAATGGCTGGTGTCTGATGTACAGTTAAGATTGATTCCATCCCCCAAAAGCCGGTGGTATGATATTTTACTTATTTTCGCCCACTTGACTCTTCCTCAGGGCTCTCAAAAGTTACGGAAGTGGTTCCAAATTTTGCAATTTTCTTCCCTTAACGGTGAACACCAAAATTTTGCTTAAACAACAGAGCACTTCAGACGTGTCTCCTACAATCTATTCCTTTCCTTTGATTGTTAACCTGCGGATATAAATGACGGTTCGAAACGTTACCAACTTGTGGGATAACGTAGTCCTTTTACAGAACTGAAGGACAGGTATTTTCTTAGAGCAGGCCCACCTCACGCATGTCTGTAGGACCAAGGTCATATGCGGCAGGCGCATACGGTCATTTAACTTGGTCCGTCCATGCCCACATCCGGTCATCTTCATTTTCATTTGCGAGCGGCGCGTGGTGGGTTTGACAGGTCATTGAGTTAGACGCAGTACAAGTCTACTTCATCATAAACAAGGGCATACGAAAGTTAGGACGACGCCCACCAATGGGAACGACCGCGAACATTGTCGCTTCCGGTGGCCGTCGTTTATCGACAGTAAATCATTTTACTGGGACCTTCTTCGACAGAGCTTTCCCCCCACTGCCTCGACAACTGTAATCTTTAGTGACCTGTATGCTAAGTTATTAAATTATAGTACTCTACCACTTCCGTAATCCTAACTGTTACAGCGTACTAGAGCGCAATCAAACCTCTCATCGCATTACTCTTCACGGTGACGCCACAGCTTATCAGGTGCAGATCTTGCTAAGGGCAGAGTTATGCAATACGATCTTCATATTATAAATGCACGCTTGAGGCAGAGCTTACTGCACTCAGCAAACATTTCTACGTTTCGAAACCGCAAACTTTGATTCCTCTGAACGCTTGCAATAACATTTTATCATTCCACCTTCTAATATCACTTTACAGTTTGATAGGCATTGCACTCCGCGCACTGAATTCCACTAACTTATAGCCATACAAAATGCACAGCATGCAATCTTTCTTCCCTTCTTCCTCTCGGCTAATGATCTTACATTGCATACATGCATGCATTCAGCTCCTTCTTTCCGGCCAAAAGAGTAAAATTGCGTTTTTTTAATATGCATGGCCACATCCTTCATACTCCGATTTATTTTAGCGGTCTGCTCTAGTCGTTTCTAGGTGGTACGATTGTTTGATCACGCATGTTTATTAGCCTGGCAGTTTACTGGTGAAATTTAATTAGGAGGAATCTTACCCAATCCATTACGATCCAAACACCACGGGAAATTTTCGTGGTTAACTGAATTTTTGCGTACGGTCGCTCCTTGCTCAAATTCCCATTCATTTACTCAAGTATCAGGCTTACTAACAGCCAAAACATGAAAGCGGGCCCGGAACAGAATTACTGATATAAGCGAATATGCGAGTTTCAACAGACCGTTTAGAGGAAGATGCGGTCGCTGACACCAGAAGTTTATTAGCCTAACGTTTTGGAATTGTACTAGAAACCATCATCCGTTTGCGACTGTCTTTGATGAGGGCTTCGAGTGAGAATCCGAAACTTCAGGCCAAAAAGCTTATTGTTGCAGCGATCACATCCTTTTTTGGACGGGATTTTGTGTTTTTTCTCTCCAGAGTTGGTGTCCACTTCTTGACTGTTTCATAGAAATCACATTTTTGTTTACATTGAAAACATCTGCCGCCAAGGGAGCAGGCGAATGACAAGCTTTTTGTGTTTGGGTTCTTGCTCCATTCCATTCTGTCCGCCCACAAACGGGGCTGCTGGCGGTAACAGGCATTGCACCTGCGGATAAATATAGTATCTAGAAGAATCGGTAAGGTACTCTCCACCCTTCCTACATATTAATGATATTTAATAGACAAATGGTTGTTTGGCTATTGATTTGGCCTGTTTTCACACAATGACGTTGTTGATTCTGAAATGTTTTCTAGATGCTTTGTTCACTTCAAAGTAAAATCATATGCTCTGTGATTGCTCGTTAATTAAAATTTTTAAAGATTTAAAATCCAGGTTTTTTCTATGTTTTTATTGTTCACAAAAGCAAAATAACTAACAAAACGTTCCATATTAACAGCGACTGCAGACAAAACACGAGATTCATGTCTCGGACATACAACTTGAAATTAATTGAAAATAAGAGAGAAAGGATGCATTTAATGTACAGTAGATTCCCTAACTACTAAAGTTTCAAGAACTTCACAAGAAAATATCGCTTACGCAAAATCAGACCATGGCAAGTCTCCAAAGTCCTACAGTCATAAAGGAAATACCTTTCTTAACAGGAGGGCATATTGTGGTTTACAAATTAATATTACGTTGTTTAGAAAGACCCATTTTTTAGAAAAGTAGAAAATTCCGAATGCGTGAACAACCGGTTTACCTAAGTAAACTTAAGTATTAAATGTACAGGAAGCCTTTCAGTGCAAAAAACCGCACGAATAAGGCAGCAAAAGTCGAATTACCTTAACAAAACAGTTTTACTGGCGATCAATAATCCAGAAACGACCTGTCCAGTCTTCCTCGTAGTTATTGTTTTTGCTTGTACATTTCTGGTCAAAAATCCCTTGGGTTGCATCGAGTTAGAAAGGGCAACTGATTTTGTCTTACAGTTTGTTCAAAGGTTAGTTCATACTCTTCAGCACAGAGAAATGACATTTTTTGTTTTTCGGTCTCTGTAGAAAGTCGTTAACAAATTTTTTTATTGATTCCTTATAAAGGTAATGACTAGGCAAGACTTATGACATGGAATCCCCACCTGTTTGGGAGTCCTGCGCTAATATACAGCGAGATTAGTGTTAGAGTTAAGGTTAGAATTAGGGCTAACGTTAAGGTTATGGTTAATATAGGTTTAGAGTTTGGTTTAGGGTTAGGGGAAAGATTTGGATTAGGGTTGGAGACAGGACTTGGGAATATTTGCATTTCCTGGAATATTGCGCAAAGCCACCTGTATTACCGGTGGTTCTAACCCCCTCCGCCTTACCGGTTGTTATTTTCAATCGTGTCATATAAGTAATTAATTTTCCATATCCAGTCTGAGATTGTTTAATTGAAATAGGCATATCCTAATGGGCCATGATTATAGATAAACAAACACCTGTTCAAGATCACCCTGACATATTTCAATGGGTTATTATGGGACCCTTGAGTTTGTCATAATTCTCTCGATAACCTTTTGAGTAACAAGAGTACTTTAAAATTCTTTCATTATAACAATTGTTGAAGCAAGCATTTAATTTGACTTTGATTGAAAGTTCAAAAAGCTGTTACAACTTACTTCCTACGTGGATCGCTTGTCAGGGGATGCTAAGAAGGTTGGAGTGGACTATGCCGAACTTATTGAATTTTATAGGCAACTTCATCGCATCAGATAGGTTTCGTTAACTCCCCTTTATAATCGATAATTGTGGACGACTGGAGCAAAATGCAAACATGCCTTTAAAACACCCGACGAACACCGCTAACTCTGTCCTTCTGAGACGGAGCATTCTCCGTACCCGCTCCCCTTTCTCCTCTCCTATCATCTTTTTCCACTCATTTCCTAAGGTTTCTATTCTTTCCCATTTTCTAAACTTTGCACCTATTTGCTCTTTTCTGCGAAGCAGTCAGTAGAGTACACCCTATTCTCCTTCTACTGCTCCTACTTCTTCTTATTCTTCTTCTTCTTCTTTTTCTTCTTCTTCTTCTTCTTCTTCTTCTGCTTCTTCTTCTTCTTCTTCTTCTCTTTTATTCACCCAATTCGTCTCCCGTCCATCTCCTCCTCCTCCTCCTCCTCCTCCTCCTCCTCCTCCTCCTCCTCCTCCTCCTCCTCCCTCCTCCTCCTCCTCCTCCTCCTCCTCCCCTCCTCCTCCTCCTCCTCCTCCTCCTCCTCCCTCCTCATCATCATCATCATCATCTTCATCATCATCATCATCATCATCATCATAATTACTACCACCCTCCACCTTCACCTCTTCCGCATCCTCCTGCTTCTTCTTCTTCTTCTTCTTCTTCTTCTTCTTCTTCTTCTTCTTCTTCTTCTTCTTCTTCTTCTTCTTCTTCTTCTTCTTCTTCTTCTTCTTCTTCTTTTCTTCTTCTTCTTCTTCTTCTTCTTCTTCTTCTTATCCTTCTTCTTCTTCTTATCCTTCTTCTTCTTCTTATCCTTCTTCGTCTTCTCTTTCTTCACCCAATTCATCCCCCGTCTTCCTCCTCCTCCTCCTCCTCATTATCATCATAGTTACTACCACCTTCCACCTTCACCTCTTCCACCTCATCCTGCTCCTGCGTCTTCTCCTTCGTCTTCTTTTTTTCTTCTTCTTCTTCTTCTTCTTCTTCTTCTTCTTCTTCTCTGCTCCTTCCCCTCCAGCCTCCTCCTTCTCCTACTCCTCGGTCCACCCCGTGTCAGTATTTTTTGCTCCTTCTCCATGAGCCCTCCCATTAAGTGTCAGCCGCAGTTTATGTGTTCTTTTCCCAAAGTCTCCTCTCCATGCCTCTCTCTGTCTTTCTCTCCTCTCACTCCTTCGGGTATTTTACTATCCCCTTCATCTCTGCAAGAGTTTCTCCCCTCCCATCCCTTACAGTCAAGTGCTACTGTTTTACTTCCAACCCCTAAACCCTCCGCGTCTGTACTCGTCTTTCCTGTAATCAGTACCAGCTGTCCCCGTCTCCAATGCTTTCTCTCCTTTATTCACTGTTTTCCCCCTCAGCGACCCGGCACGGTCCGGTTCACCTGCCTAAGGCGGATATGCCGTTCTCAACTTTCTATTTTCAGCTAGCGATACGTGCTTGTCGCATGTTGGGGCACTTCAGTTGACCCCTTGCATGCACTGGATGTGCCTAGTTTTTGTATGCATATGCGGTTTTTCCGCTGTTAAACTCCAAGATATGCGGTGAGCGGCAAAAACTGTCATTTTTTTCAAAAAGCTTCTTGCCCGGATGTGTGCTGTACCCAGCTCATGCAACTGACATAGACCACAGGTGCTCTGTGAGTATACCCACTTACCTCCTCCCACCCACTTCAAAAGCGCTTATTTCGAGTAGGGCTGGTTAAAGCCAGTTCAACAATGGGGGTCTTCCTGAAGGCAAACATTTCGGTCTTCTTGAAGGGGCTTGACTAAGGAGGAGGACCAAGTCAGTCGTCTTCGACTGTCAAAATCAACACGAGGTATGCAGCACGACTATGCCCCTATTCGGTTTCTTCAGTGTGAAAATGAACTTTTGGCCCAGCCTCGGAACTGAGACGGGCATCTTACAAATTTCCTACCTTTTGGGAGATTTTCAAATGAATTCAGACACACAGCAGTAAAATCTTACTGTGCTAACGACAGTTCACTTAAACCTGCCGTTGTACAGATAGGTTATTAAAAAATCCTCGGTCCAAAAATTGTTGTGACTGCTACCGCTACGTCACGAATGTCGTCAGAATAAAGTGATTACTCACAATGAACCTGTTTATTTAATAAACATTTCAGAGGTCAAAAAACGCAACAATTATTGTGCTGACATTCAGGATAGGGCAGGAATATTTACCTCCCGTATTACAAGTCGTGTGTTAAATTCCGAGGGGTTTAGGGTAAGGACATGAAGTATGTATTATCCTAGAATTTAGCGGACAGAGACCCACCCTACGCGATACGTTTATTCCCATGCTCGAGCGACATGCCAAGGTCCGATTAGTTTTTATTAAGGAAAAACTGAAATATTTCGAATAATCTCAAAGGATGCCGCCCATACTATTTTGTCAACTATCTGAACAGATTACACCTATGTGAAATGTCTTCGTCTTTACCTAAATTTGGATGCATTTGCTCACTCTCATAATAACTTTCGTAAAATAAGCATATATTTACATAAGCATTTTCCTCTAAAATCTTGGGATTTTATTTAGTAAGGATCGCAGTCAAACTTCAGCAAAGCCACATTTGAAATGAAACAAACGATCTTTTTAAAGGATGAAAATTACCGTGAGTCAACCTAACGTTTTAATATTATCAGTAGCTTTAACTTCCATCTCTTACGGCACAGTAATACAGCAAGCACCTCCAACTGCCGGTTATTTCTTAAGGCCAAATAAAAAAACCAAAAAAATGTTTCGCAAGGCAATCTGATTTAAAAAAAAGAACAAAACCCTTTCAATTCCTATGCAAATAAAGCTTCTACTCAAAAAAGGAATAGTTACAACCTTATGGAGCTGATTGTGACTCTCCATTCATATAATAATATATGCTTCTGACATACTTAGGACGAAATTATATTTAAACGCATAGGATGCGCTTGGCTCCCTACGTGAGGCTGCAAATACAACCCAAGTAAACAATATTTAGTTGGGCCGAAGCCACTCAGTGGAACAGTATGGTCATAAACGGATACGACAAATTTTAGATGACTATTTGATGGAGCCAGAGTTAAACTTCGAAGCCGAATAAATGTCTGAAGCTGAAACATTAGGCTTAGACTACCTGACGTGGACTCCAGTTAATTTATAAAGCCTGAGAGACAAGACGTCTGTCGAAAATTTGGATTTACGCCATGGGAAAAGTGAAACTGACGAAGGGGCACACTTCATTCAATTTACAATCTCGTGCTGCAAGGATAGGTTGGAACATCATAACAGTTATTTATGCCTTTATTTTATATGGAATGCATCCTCTACAAAGAGGTAACGCAACTGTAATTTTAAGTAGTAACGCATGTATTTTATAACAGCTTACGCAACTGCATCAAAATAGGAGTCGAGAAAGTTCATTTCCCTAGTTGACCCTCATTGGGCCTCTGCTCCCCATGACAACCCATTCGAATTTTTGACAAGGATGACTTTTATGACCCCCTAAGCAGGACATGGAAATAGGTGGCCTTTCGATAAATTTCAGGAAGAGTAAATTTTACCGTTAATTTTTACCCTAGACTCACCATAAACCTAAAGCCTATAGTTAACACGAATCCAAACAATAACCCATAACAAAGTCCTGACCTTAACTTCCATTTTGACCTAAATCTTAACCTTAAATCATACCCTAAACGTAACGCTGAACCTAATTTCTCTGGAATTTGGCGCAAAGTGACGTTTATGGTAAGCGGTTTCTATCCCGATGTCCTCTTTAGGCGGCCGTACAGGTCACCTTTACCAAATATTAGCCACCGATGTAAGCATGCGTTTTTTAACGTAACCTTGAGATTTGGAGGACGACAATCCGAGTGTTTACAATCCTGAATTCGATTTCAGGTGGCATAAATGCTACAGAATTTAATTGTTTTTATAGTCCCCAGCTAGAAAAGGTACGGTAGCTGTCCTAACTCACGAACTCTTCTAGATTTCATGAGTTACAGCCGGTTACGTAAAATCAGTGCATGCTGCGTCTGCCAACGTTTTACATCAATAAAGAATCGATCGTTAGGAAAAATAAGGCTTATTTCGGTGTAAAAAATTAATATTACATTTACTAGAAATACTTTTTTTAAGAAACTGTACAAATTAAGAAAAGGTGAAAAATCGGTCTAGTTGAGTGAACTGAAGTTTTAACTGTATAGGAAACCTGTCCATGCAACAAAACCAGTGAATAAAGCAGGAAAAGTAGAAGTCGTTTGGAAAATACTCTTTTTCAGAGTTTTGCACCCACATATTTATCTAGACTAAGCGCACCATAAAGTATGGCCATCATCTAGCAGCCTAACATGCTAAATTACTGACTAATAAATTTAACTCGAATCGTTATGTGCAATCGTAAACGTACCATTTACTGCATTCACAGTTGACTTTTATATTGTTAAATTTCTTAATATTTATGTTGGGTTTTCTATTACGATGAGTTTAAAACCGTCTTTACAACTGTGGGGAATTCCTAACGTTCTTCAGTGTCTTCAGTCGACTGCCCATAAATGTCGATTTCTTTCGTTGTGTTTAGTATAACCTTCAAAATAAGATATTTCTTAAAACATTTACCGAAGTAATGACTTTTTTGGACATCCTTTCTAATGCAGATGGCTGTATGGGTAATATTTGCATAATCACTCAAACATGAAAACTAGATGCCGAGAAAATGGACGTTGTGAGAAAAAGCCGGGAAAATATATACCTATAATTAATTTGAAAACTTTCAATAATAAGTTACCTTTAGCAAAAGCGCTTTAATTAGATGTTTCGAAGTCGAATGTCTGCGTACTTAACGTTTTTCAAGGCAAAGTCAAGGAAAAATTGGGAACATTTGACTGGTTTTTCGACTTCGCTGAAAAGTAGGGATATAATTTCTGCTGGAAATTAAAGAACTCACTTCTCTCTTTGTATTGGAGGGTATTTCGATATATTTGCTTACTTCTCAGTCTAGTTCTATGAGTTCAAATGCACAAGAGAGTGGCCAAATATATACTAAGATTTTGCAATAAAATGTCACTTTTCGGCCACTCCCATTTCAAGTTTCCTTATTCATTTAAAGGCAACTGCAGACCGAAATTTTCTCGACAGGTTTCACGTACGCCGTGAAAGCGAAAAGTGGTGGCATGACATCACGCCTCGTATACACGTGCTTTTAAGGTCCTTATTATCGGTGTTGTAAAACAAAGTCCATTCGCGCATGTTTATTACAGCGTTTTTTGGGGAAAAACGTTATAAATTTTCAAAACTTAATTTTTTAGACAGAAGCTGTCCTTGTTTTTCCGAACACAATGTGATTTCTCAAACCTCATTCACCTGATTTTCGTGAAAACAAAACAAAATTTTCCGTTCTCCAAAGGGATATATTCCCAATTTTCACTCATAGTACTGCACACAAAAACAAAATGTTTGGATCCGTAGCTTTTAATAACGTAGGAAAATTCATGGATATTGAGAGACGTCGGATTTCACCCCATGTATCCCCGTTTTCCCAGCAATAAACCGCCCTGAAGTGAACTCTTTATTACTAAACAGCTTTTTGCGCATCAATTCAATGCAACAAACAAAAACAACACGTTAAAATGCCTGCCCTGCTACTACCTCAAATTCTGATATAGACATTTAATGAGTTGTCTCAGAGAAAGATGTCTATGCCCATAAGTCTACTGACGTTTTAGAGAAAGTAGAATTTATCTAGGTGAGCCTGGTCAGCTCAATGTCATCACCATTGTCAAAGGCACAAACTCTAACAGACATGCATGCGGCGTGTCTAACTAGTCGGCATCAGACTGATCGTTTTTCCCCTTCCACTGCCTCAGTCTTTTGGCGGATATTTGGGAGGCCTGTCAGCTGCGTGCGTTATGAGTCATCACCGCGATAGACGAGTCTGGTCGAGTCTCGTCGGGGGTTCTTCCTTCTGGTGGCTCCTTTCTCCCCCGCCAGGTGAGTTCTTCGCAGCGGCATGGCTTTCTTGCGTTCTGGGCGACCGTTTTGTTCTGCTCTTTGTGTAGACAATGACTCAGGGCTTTAAAGGCCAGGATGTTTGTTGGTGGAGCTCGAAGCTGAATACCACGCCTCAAGTGTTAGCTTGGCTGTGTTTGAGTAACCCGGCCGAGGATGATCACCCCCGGAAAGTTGTAAGTGTGATCAATTACTTCAGCTTGAGTTACAAGCTGATAGTTTCGGTTAGTCGAGGTTACTCATAAGGCCCTTGTCGATGGCTTGAAATACTTCCGTAATGACCACAATGGATAGGTAAATGTGGCATGCGGGAAGGGTGACAATAATCGTAAGGCAATTTAAATGGCGGTACTACTTTGGTAATGAAAATAAATTTATATTCCCACCGTCTACTTCATGGGAGCTAGGTATTTTAACATTGAATTAGCCTGAATTTTACACCTTCCTACCTACGTACTAACCTAATCCTATCTATGGTGTTCTGTAGGGTTATAATCCCTCGCTAGCTTAGTGCCTTCGCAAAAAGGATTCGTTGAGCGTTCCGTTCTTAAATCATGCGTTAGCCGAAATCAGAGCATACAACAGTTATTTTACAACATGCTTCACTTTTAACGTACCTTCATGTGGAGGGCCGGTCCACATTAAGGTATTACAGTACATGCAAATAACAGCACTATCTCTGGATATTTAGACGAAGTATTGCCACTAGACGTTATTACTACGTCTTAGGGCATGGACGAGCATAGATTTGCAAATCTGAATGTTTAAAATCGATAAACTGTGTGAGTTTCGAATAATAGTCAACTGATTAAGTATTGCTTTATCTGATTTTTGTATGAATGAAATCAATTTTTAAGTTGGATTAATTCCGTTTAGTAAAATAATCAGGATTAATTTTTCTGTTTGCATAGAAAAACACACGTGGATGGAGAACCACCAGGATACAAGGGGTTGTCCATTTGCGTTCGAATTCGTAAACATTTTACCTAATAAAATTATTTTTAAACACATTCCCAGTGCGGCATTTTAGTTGCCCACAACTGATCTTATAAATTTCCATCATCACGTTTCATGTGTTTACACACTTATTGTAATAATGATGACGACTTGTAATTCAGAACTTTCAGGCATCAAAACATCCATTTTGTCAGATTATGTGCAAGAGTGTGTCACAAAGGGATGACAAGGGATGTGACCATAGATAAGTTGTATACTCATTTCCAGCATCGCGATTCCAACCAAACTCCTTTAAATGATTATACGGGTAATGCGAAACATTGCTTAGGGTACTCTGCTAGTCTATCCTTTCTCCTTGAGAGGATAGACAGTCTGTGTTCCCAGCAAGACTCAGCTATTTCAAGGGCCACGAAGTGTCATCGTGGCCCGAATAAGTCTGGGTCGTTTATGTATAGGTTTGAAGACACGTTATCCAGCGCCGCATAACCTGTGAAAAGACTTGGAGGTTGCTGGTCAAGTGGGCAGGATTGACTGCAGTGGGAAAGATTGGTCCTGTTTTTGCGTAATGTTTGCTGCATCCAGCAAATTCCAGGGAAAACCCGAACCGATGCGATATGTTGCGCGGGGCTGACCAACAAGTATTCAAGTCTCTGCGGCTTAAATTACAGGCTGGTCCCCTTCCGAGGGCTAAAGTGATTTCCCCTACCAAAAGTCCTTTGAAGGAGAGGAACAAGCTGGTTACCCTTAGAAAGCATGGCTTGATAGTCGAAACGGTTACCGTACTGTGGCCGTTGCAGAAAAAAGAAAGAGAAAAAGCGTTCTTCCTCCGGGAGTAGGCTTTATTTTCAGCAATAATGTCTTTCAACGACACTGAAAGGCAAATAATGCATCCAGCTGCATATTTGTGCTGGAACATTATGACGGAGCCTCAGCTTCTTAAGGGCACCTTCGGTTAATAATGGCACCAGTTACTTTGTTAAATCGAATGAGAATACGACATCCGAAGGGAGGACGCCCACGGTGTGTCTCACTGGGTGGGAGCAGTACCAGTGACTTAAGGGAGAACATGTCTATAGTGAGGAAGACTTGCACTGCATCTGCCGCACTCCAACTCATCTTCCGCCACCGGGATCCGATGATGTAACATAAAGCACGCCATGATAGTTTCACGGTGCATCACATTGTTTACAAGGAGGAGTGAACTGAAATGTTGTGCGGACGGTGTTCCTTGAGGCAGTCTATCACTATTTCCTACCTTTCGCATGCAACAGTTCAATGTCCGGGCTGGTCAGTAATCTGGTGTTGTGTTTTGGAGCAGTGACGATAGGGCTACATTTGTTCGTCTACGCGTACCAAAAACAACTTGGTTCCCACAGAGTATACGAGGTTTGCCGATACAAGCAAAAATGCAAGTCCCAGGAAGTAATTGAGAAGAAGTAGATGCGATCGCTGGGACAAGAGTTTTATTCGTCTAATGTTTTGGATTCCGACCCGATCCTATAATCAGAAACAGTAGCAGACACGGGTAATTAGTACACAGGTAGTTGCAGTATTTATAGGATGCCATCGCTATGCTACCGCACGCCTACGATAATTAACGGCGTCCTCTTCAGTGCTGACAATTGCGCTCTGGTGCGTTTATTATTTGATGGCAGGAATACGGGTTTTTTAAACGCTGAAACCCTCCAATCAGCCACAAACGCAGTTGCTTAAGGACGCTATATCGGCGTGTTGAGACGCACTGCAGTGAACCGGAAGACAATGTTACCGAAGTACAATATCTTGTACGGGTGTTGAAAATGGCTACCCATGCAACTTCGTCAACCGGTGAATGCGCAATCGAGAAGAATGGCAAAATCGCACAGAACCTAAATATTGGCGTGTTATTTCATGTGTAAAAAACGTATCGAAGGCCGTCAGCCGCCTTCCCGCGCCACCTGGAGTTGGAGTCACACACAGACTGGAGGCCACCATTCGGTGTCATATAATAAGACCAAAGGACCCATTGCCATGGCAAGAAACATCTGGAGTTGTTTATCGGATCTGGTGCAGTTGTGGGCAAAGCAACCACGCCGGAGAAACTGGAAGACTGTTTCGGACGCGAATTGCCGAACATGCGGCCGCAGTGCGGCAAAATGACGCCGATTCTCAAGTCGCGGCTCATTCGGCGAGAACCGGTTTCAAATTCAAGTTCAACGAAGCCAAAATTATCGCAGGAGGGGGATAATCGCGTGAGCCGCGAGTTGCTTAAGTCAGGGTTTATAGGCCCCCAGTCTATTAACAAGTGTACTGACCTACCCAACCCATATTCGGTGTTGAGACTCAGTTTGACCAGAGCAATCGGCCATTCGGGGAGAGCTCACGCGAACACATTTTCCAATGTCAGTGCCGGTGAGCCAGAGGACCAAGCAATCATCACGCCGCCCTCCAACACGGGTGACGAAATTTCAGTGGATAACGACCCGCATGCAGGCCATCAAAACAATTAACGCACCAGAGCGCAATTGTCATCGCTGAAGGGGGGAGCCGTTAATTGCCGTAGGCGTGCAGTAGCATAGTGACGCATTCTATAAATACTGCCACTCCCTTAGTACGAATCACCCGTATCAGTTACTGTCTCTGATGATGGGTTCGATTTTTGAATCCGAAACGTCAGGCGAATAAAGCGCTTGTCCCAGCGATTGCATCTACTTTTTCTCATAAACGAGGTTTTCACAAGTAGGGGCTAACATAACCGAAGAGAATGCAGGACAGAGTATATTTGGATGGGGATGCACCTCACCAAACGGGCCGCCAGGTAAATGCGCTAGACCGAAACGGGGTCCAGATCAGGGCTTGGCAGGCGTTACTCGGGTTACACTCCAATAATAAATGCCGCACACGGAGGGAGGCGTGGTGGCACGCGTAGGCGCAGGCTCATGCCCCACCAGCCACCTTTGCCATTTTGGCCCTCCCATTCCGTGGAATCTGAAATAGGTACGGCAGCATGGTAAAGAGGAGTCTCCGGCCGCGCCAGTCACCCGCGCCTCTGGTCTTCTTTACTCCGCCTTGACGGGTAAGGAAAGAGAGAGCGTGGTAGCTGGAGTGAAAGTCTACTAGCACTTAAACGAATCCACGCGCGAGTCACCGTTCCTGCACCACCATGCTCTGGAGCACACAATGGACACCATCAGACTACGACGGTCGCATGTTGGATTAGGATAGACAGAAACCTATGAAAAATACAGTGATCCGTCCTCAATCGCGGTGGTGGATTTCCAGAGCCCCGCGAACGTTCAAACTCCACGATGCAAAAATTTATAATATCGTTATCTATTTAAGTCTTTATAAACCCTTCTACACTGTAATGAACATTGTTACACAGTTATCCAACATAAATCCTGTAAATTATTTTCGATATTCGATAAGATTCACTGAAATGATTTAGGTTAATGCAGTCATTATTCGTACCGTACATCATTGAACAGTTTTAGTTAATTCGTAATACAGTTTTAACACATTTCATCAAGGCGTATTTTAACAAAAACTTCTATATTTCCTGTACTATAAAGCAATGCACTTACTTACACACTTATATTAGATACATTATAATTACTGTGTGAATAATATTATCCTATTTTTCAAATGCTAACCCTGCGGATAGGTGCCATTTTTTTCCGATAATGTTTACAATTTCAACTGATTTCGGATGTTAACACCACCAATTGTTGTAAATTAGCATGGTTCATTCGAAAGATAATATAGCACTGGCATTAGAATTATTAAGTAAAATGTAGTTGCTGACTAAATCAAAGTGGAATCTATTGTTGCTCTCCTTCACCGAGCCAATCAGCAACCAGGATGCTTAACCACGTGTTCCGGTTGAGTAGATTCTCAGTCATGCACCACTAGCATCCCTTGTATGATATCAATCAAGCAAACTAGCAGACGAAGCATGTACCAGAAATGACAAGGTGCATTATCCACAAACATTATTGAGCATGTGGAAAATCTATCGATATGCTTGACAAAATATCCGCGATTGAATGAAGCCGTAAATTCAAAGCTTGTGTTGGCGAGAGGTTCCTTGATAAAAATTAAGGTAGCTGAAGAGAAAGGAAGAGAAGGCGAATGAGTGAGAGAGAGTAGGAAAAAGGGGTGGTTCAATCAAAAAACCATCCCACAACGATGGGGTATGGAGAGCAGTTGAAGTTAATCAAGGCTCTTTAGCCTACCGCGGTCTATCATGTTGAGTGGTAGTCATTCTCTGGATCCGAATGTTAATTTCCTGGAATGCATACTTTTTATAGTAAAAGGTAGAAGATCTTGAAAAGGTTCCTTTCAATCTTGTGTCAGATACTTAAAATGGTTCTTCAATTCTTATAACTAATACGAACGTAAATGTTGTTGCGTAATAATGGGATTTTAGATTTTACCACAAATATTACACCAATTTACTAAAGGGAATCGCAATAAAGCGACCACCATGCTGATTGAAACGTATGTATTACTAGTTAACTCCGCTATAACACGTCTGCGGGAAGCGACAAGAAACCGAGGGATAAGTCTGCCTTATAACTCTAGCATCCACAGATCCTTATGTCCTGACTTAAGAATGGCTGTTAATTCTAACACCCAGTCTTATGGTTTAGTCTCCTTACTGCTTATATGGTTGAGATACATGTCATCTTATCGTAAAATAGCACATATTTCTGAATGATTTCGGGGTAATTTAAGGAGTTCATGTGAACATTCGAGATGACATGTAGTAGTGGTATTGGGGCAAGTGCAGAGCACGTTACGGGGCGTAATCCTTCCACTGTTCCTTGGGGCTCCATCTCAAACGCCACCAGCAGCCACATAGTGGTAAGTACTGTAGGTAGAATAACATTGCTGACAAAGACAAAAGAAACTGGAATGTTCAAGGCACAATTGAAGAAGTATGCCCCGTAACGTATACCCCATTGCAACCGACAGGAAAACGAACCCGTGATTTAATGATCATAGCCTGCGGCTCCTTTTTAACAGGTCGTGGCTCGAGCCTCAGGGATGACGAATCATGGGGTTAAGTAGGCTTAGCCCAGATTAGATAATATACAGAAATGGCCATTCCAGTCTCCGTTGGTGCGTAATACTTTTCTGATATAAATATAATTTCACAGGTTGGGACGGTGCAGATTAGACTATCGTCAGTGGTGCGCTTTTCAAACTGAGTCACCATTTTTTCTGCTCTCCATTTGTAGGTAAGTCTTCTTATGTCTACCTCGTTGGCCTATTTTCGCTCATTATATACCGAATTTTAGGCTTCTTTGGTTATTCAAACTAAAATAACGAGGCAATCAGCGCATGATGTCAGCACCGTTTTGATGGAAGTTCAATTTTATCTACATTTTGAGACTCTTTCAAGGACGATTCTGCATGATGTCGATGGTTGCAGTCTTCGGCTATTCGTTTGTGATCTTCCGGCGTTTTGTGGTTTGCGTGGCCAGTCTTACTTACGGTGAATGGAGGACATTTTTTGCTGAAAATTTTGGAATTTTACTTTTGAAATAAAGCGTACCTCTCCCTCCCTCACCATCCTCTCTATCTCTCTCTCTCTCTCTCTCTCTCTCTCTCTCTCTCGTTCTCTAAATTTGCAATTTGAACCAAATTGTTTTTCAATGTGAATCTAGTGTCGTCTAAGTAATGATAATGTCAGAGTGAGCGAATGAACAGGTTACTGTGAGACAAAAGAATGTATTTTTGCCTACCGATGTCTGGGTGGCAAAATTTTGTAGGTGCTAAACGCCAATGGGCTCCTTAGTTTCGTTTACTACACAGTCTTCCCCTTCGCTGAGAAGCGTTTCACTTTGTTCCTTTTTTCTTTTGAACTTGGATTACTAAGTAAAATATCTTTTGAGACAGCTTGAAGTTTGCGAGATATCACTTGGAAACAAGGAAGCAAAGTTTCGGAACGTGACGTTCTGCAGTCGGATAGGTGTTTCATCGACATTTAATGTAAACTTTTCCATTTTCAGTCTCATAATAAATTATTGTGCAGAATGCTTAGACAAAGTTGATTTCTTAACTCGTGAAATGTGAACCGAAGTTTAGAAATGTGTCTTCAATGTGAAAAAAATTACTTAAGTAATGCTGTAGCCTAATCTGAGGATATTTCAGTTACATTAGGATGCCAGATTTTACATGAGCTACCTTTCAGCGACCTGCACACACAACATCCTGTACAAAATGACTACCTAGATAGTATACCTTTTCCTTATTGATTTTCGATGCCTTTATAAATTCAATTATAATTTCTTAATACCATGTGCAAAAATATTTTCTTTTTTAATTTATACTTCAAGAAGACATAATTTACTACCAAATTAATTCAAAAATATTTTGCGCGTGGTTTATAGAAAATATAATTGAATTTATAAGGGCATGGAAAATTAATGAGAAAAATATATATTACCTAAGTTGTCACTTTTTACAGGTTGTAATATGTACAGGCTGCCGAAAGGGAACTTGTTCAAATGTTTGCATCCAGACTCATCTAAAATATGTTGACATTGGGCTTCCAGGTTATCAATAATACAGCCCTACTTAAGAAATTTGTTCAACTTAAAAACAATTTTCATAATTTAGTTTGACATTTCATGAGATGGGACACCTTCTGTTAGTCTGCTAACAATATAACATTGTTATTTAGCTAGAAACGAAACGTTTGAACTCATGTCGGACATGAAACGATGAACTCAAAACAGGAGCTATTTTCTCTATTTTGCTAAAACTGAAATCTTATGCGAAACTTTGGGCAGGCGGGGATGAGATGCACTCTAAATTTGTACAAAACCTCTCCAAAGTAAATGACCGAAGAGTTGGGTAGACTTATAACTAGGACCTATACGGGAAGAATAACGAACTTAACTCCATGTTTACTTAAAAATTTATCTTATATTCTTACCTTTTAGCTCAGGACATAGCCGCGAATTTCGGTTTCAAGGTAAAAGACTTTCTGAAAGGCCTCTTTCGCTAGTTGCAAGCAGTCACTTATCGAACATATCAGTACTTAAAATGCACTGCCTAATGCAGTTCCAGGCCTTATCAATCACGTGAACAGTAGTTAGCATTTAGAAATCTCTGGTTGGCAGAACGTTTAAAAGGAAGTTCTGGATGGACTGGGGCATTCGACTGAAAACAGGGCAATACTGCGTTTTGTATATGCTTTTTTAACTCTACTGACGGCAGATATGCTTGCAACTTATGCTAGACGATGAATAACAACAGTTTTCTATGCAAATACGATTGAGTTTCAAAGCTTCAGAGCATACCAAGTCCACTTCTCCTTTTACCGAAAAGGCACCCTCAATGGAAATCCTACGCAATTCAGAATGCTTCTTTCCCGGGGAATTGGATAGTTTCAATTTTCAGTAGGAGAATATCCGATCGTTGGAAACATAAGTTTATTGACCTGACGTTTCGGAGTTTCGCTCGAACCCATAATCAGAGACAGTAACAGATAGGGTAAAGAAGGCACAAGTTGGGCAGTATTTATATTCTGTAGTGGCCGCTCGACCACAGGCGTACTACAATCAACAGCTCTTGAAATCACCGCTGGGGGGTCGTAGTTGATGCGATGTTGTCTTGGCAATCCGTGTCCAAGTCGTTAATCAACAACCTTTTATCATCTATGTCTGATATTGGCGTGATAATCACGTGATAATTTGGCTCAGTGTCATTGGACGTGTTGATCACTCGTGCTCTCCCCTGCTCAGGCAAAGTCTCAGCACAGAATATGGGAACGGGTGGTCATTGCAATTAATGATGGACTGTGGGCCTGAGAACCCTGACTCGAGCAGGTCGTTGGTCACGCGGCTGTTATCTCTTGCAAATAGTTTGGCCTCGTGAAACTTACAAATATAGCCAAGTCCCATTAGCCTTACTTGCGACTGCCTCCGATGAGGATTTCAAAGCGAAAATCTGAAACATCAGGTCAATAAACTTCTAGTTTTAGTGAGCGCATGTTCTCCGTCTGAACGGTTTCCTGATGCTCACTTGCTGGCTCCTATCAGAAATTTTAGTGTTATTTACCATAATCTAAACACAGGTACCAGTTAAACTCCCCATACTCACTTTTATCCAGTACTTATGCTGACCGTATAACAAATAATTTCTTAGTGTATACTAATGGCTGCCTGTTGGTCACTTGTTACGCGGTTATTACACAGAAACTAATACACTCGGGCTCAAATCTTCATGCCAACTTTCGGACTAAAATGTGTCTTCCGAAGGAGTTTCTCCAAGTTCGCGCAGTAAATTCCTGGGAAAATTAAAAAGACTGAAGTTCCCTAGTGTAATCGCCCAGAAAATATAATCTTAATGACAGAACGGTGCTGCCATCTTAAATTACAGTAAGTGAACCCTCTTTCTGTCTTGCCAGGTAGCGTAAATAATTCATTCTGCCTAGGATGGAAAATACACCCAAACCCAGGGGACACGAACTGGATCATTACAGACAGGGTGGCCTTTTCTTGTTGGTTAGGAATAAGCAGCCTAGTTGAGACGTGGTAGGTCGAGACAGAGGTCTCAAATTTGAAAAAAAGTATATATGCTGAGGTACGTCTACGAAGGGTGACGCTTAAGGAAAAAAGAATCTGAGCGTACAACGTTAAGCTCCGCAAAGCCTCCTTCGAATATTTTCAAGAAAGTTAAGTAGGAATATTATAGTAGCCGCTGGAGGCTTTACACTAGATTTCTCAAGACTCTTGAAGCTAAAATGATGTATAAATAAATTACTGGTGCCCATAAGACCTAAGAAAGATCTGCACTAGGGAGTCGTAAAAATATTCCTAGTTAGTACCCCACTGGCAGTTTTATGACGATGAATTACAGGTCAAAAATGGGAGAAAATTGCGTTTGACTGACCGAATAAGGTATTTTGTAGCCTGAAATTTCGGCTGCATACGCCAGTCAATTAGCTGAGGCAGCAAAAAAGGTTTTGGTAGTTGAAGTGAACACTGGTAGTTTATCTCCTCCCAGCCAGACCCTTTAAAAATTTTCATTCGCACGCTATTATGGTGCGCAATTACCTTGCTCTGGTAAAGACTTAAAGCAGCACAGACCGCGAGGAGGTCGTTTCCTTCGATAACGATCTCTGGGTCTGTGAACCCTGATTCAAACAGTTTACGACCCCAGCGGTTGTCGACCCTTGATAGAAGTTTGGCCTTATCGATCTTGAAATTATGGCTGCTTTGCGTCCGGTAGCTGTTTGTGAGAATAAGACATCATGCCTCACTGATGAGGCCAGCCTGGGTATCTGCGTTCCCGGTACCTTTTTATTTTGCTGATCAAGCTGACTCTGCGAAGCCTAAACTGCGGGAGTTGCCAAGGTGCTGGCGGCTCTAGCGAAATTTTTGGTGCCAACTGACAGACCTTTTACAATTTCATATCTCAGCTCATTTTTCTGCCCATCTTTATGTGAGTTGTGCACCTTAAAGGTCCATTGTTATTTTTGCTATATAAACCCCTCTTTCGTTTTACTGTGTCTCAACACGCTTATAGAGGTCACTCGCATAAATGACTCGGTGATACGTTGGGCACAACTCACAGTCCCTGAGCCATGTGGGTCACTACTGTGTCCCTCAGCCGTGCTGTGGGTCACACGGTGGATCTCAAAGAAATAGCAGGTCGAACTGTCAGGCTTACAAAGATAAGCTCACCTACTATCACTTGGTTTCTCGCTGGCGCGTGCCTTGGCCTTGTTGTCCGCCAATAAACAGTACCAGACCGTGGGTGGGGGAGGGGGTTCAAGTAAATTCACACACTATGCCCCTAATAGGGCTACGTATCCTGTCTCAGTTCGCAAACTGCGCCGCACCACCATGATGTGAACAATAGGGGCAACAGGACAAGTGTGGGCGGTAAATTAGTAACCCTGCGTATCTCAATATGAAATGGACGTGACGGAGCTCATGCGTAGGTATTGCTGACGATGGTATCTGATTTCGCGCACACGTTTTCCTTTGCTTTGTTATATTATATAAGCAATGGAAGACTGTGATTGGCCTTAAGGCCTGTGCAATTCATTGATATCTCCCCAATCTTAATCGTATTCTCTCCAGTGCGAAGTTTTGAGAACAGGTGTGCATGGGTAATAACCAATAACCAGAACTTCGGTCATTGGTGCTATTTGGCCGTTCGCCTCCGTTGCTCGATAATGCCTCTCCTTTAGTTAACTATCTCGACAAGCTCACTGGAGTCGGCCGCCATTTAGAAATGACGAGAACACTGTCCGATTAGCTAGCATCCGAGCTACCATTGGAAACCTAAGATTAATTGCCGAAAAACTTGATGCTTCAGTGTCAGCTCGTTGGGCTTTGCTGATTTAACTCCGTCTCCTTGCGCCTAAATTTAGGGTAAGCTAGTAATTTCTGTCTACTGGAGGCCGTTTCAAAGTGTTCACAACCATACAACTTTGGCTCACGATATTGACAGCCAGTAAATTCCCGGTCATGGCAAAACTGATTACTATTTCCATACCAAAACCATACCAAATTCCAGGGAACTAAGTGTTAAGTTTCAGGGCAAAGTAAACATTAAGCTTAGGGTTAGAGATGTGGATAAGGCATGGTAAATGCTCGGGCTCAGACTAGGTTCAGCGTTACCTTAATAGGTTAATTGCTTAATGGTAAGGTACGGGCTAAGTTTAGGGTTACGGTTAGGGTTTGGGCATATTTAAACTCTCTGGAATGTTGCATACATTCAGGCAGCATATAAGCGATTCCAATCAATGTAAAATGTCAAAAGGTATTGCCTAAAGGATGTTCTAACTGAATGAGACAATTCGGATGCTTCAGAACACTTTAACTCACGTTCAATTCCTAGTTACTCAAACAATTCTGTCAATCGAACTAATTTTCGTTTACGGTTGGTTAGTTTCAAGCGAACTTGAGTGAAAAAATGCTCTACGACGAACTCATAGCTTTTAAATCTGGTCATTGGCATTTGTTTCAAAATGAAATCGAACAGTCCTACTGGTGTGTATTAGAATAAAGCAGACGTAAAGCGCGATAACTTTGCATGAAAGCGTTGTTGAAGAACCATGCGAATTCGGGTCAGCCACAGTAGAAGAACGGTAAATCAAACCAGAAAGAACGTTCATAGGAAGTCAGGGGAATACTCAGAAAAGGACCTCTGTTTTCAACTTCATTTAAAAAAGTGGATTTTGGGATATCGAGTCAGTTGCTGCGGACAAATTGCAGGGGTATAATCACCTTCCCAAACTCAAAAGAGCTTCCATTGCAAAATGCAATCTAATATTCCCGAATCACGTTAAAGTACCTTACTTTTTGCTTACCACAGAGCCATTTTTGTCCTGAATGATGGATTAGTTTTTCCTGCAGTTGACGAAAACTATGGCACCATCCGTAACCTACTGACGACGGAGGCGAGGAAGGTTCAGTTGCTGGAATGACAACCATTTCTCTTCCGGCATGGAGCATGAACCGGCCATGTGCCCAAATTCCCCTTTTGTTCTGTGATTAGGTTATTAATACGACATCCAATAGCGGAACCGGTTTTGCGGCGGACAGGTAGGAATAATAAACACGTTTTATGTTACCGCGTTTTATCCTATTTCAGCAGCCGGATACCTACATTCCCCTAGTTGGAACACAAACGCAGGTAAGGATTACTTATATGGTCACCTAAACGGGATATTAAAACAGGAACCACCGCAATACATGTGTCCTTGCGTCATATTCCAAGGGAACTAGGGTAAGCTTTAAGAATAGAGTTACGGTTAGCGTGATAGCATGTTGGAGTTAAGTATAGGCTTAAGGTAGGTATCATTTTCAAGTGTAAAAGTAAGGTCTAGAGAAGGGGTATGATTAAGATTAGTACCACAGGTTAGGTTTATGTTTGGGCTAGTGTTATGGTTAGAATAGGGGACTATGTACTGTTTCATGGGCCAACTCTATTACTTGGCAGGACGTTCCTATTCCCACGTTCTGTTTAGAGGTCATAGAAGTCAGCTTAAACCAAATGCATAAATGCTACGACTTCACGTGGAACAGTGCATCATTGCTTCGAGAGGAATCACCGAAAAGCCGCGAAGCCTTGCCATTTTAACTGAACAATCCGAAAAATTGGAATCTCAATCTGACCAAAGGGTGGTGTAGGTTCTACATCTAGAGACGACGTGTGTAGCATTGGGTTGTCCCGTATACTACGAGTAATAATGAAAAGAAATCATTCCTGATTGTTGTTTTTGATGCAATTAATCATTTTAAGTGAATCTGCTCATAGCCAACATGCCTGCCAATTTTTGAAGTCTCCTAACTCATTCCTCTCCATTTAAATAAACAACGAAATTAACTTATAATGAGAAGTAAACTCCCAGTTATTACTATGTGAGATCAAAGTGCACGGAAAGTTCTATCGAGACTTACGTTCATTCAATAGATAAAGGCACATTTTTGTTCGTTAGTCAAATAAAAAGGCAAGACCACAGTAGAACATCACACAACCCTCAGCTTTTGTAGATACCCACCTATGCAGTCAGAATCATTTCTCAGCCAGCCAGAAGCGCCTTAATTCTAGCCAAACCTTAAGGAAAAGTCTGGTTTTATGTCCGAATCAAAAAGAACTACATCCCGATCTATTTTGAAACCGATGTCTTCTAAAATACACTCTCTGTCTCAGTGAGAGACATATGGCCTCCTTAGGGGCAACCTCATAGGCTTGAATAAACATAAATGTTCTCTTGTTTCAAAGGGATTCTTAGTCTTCGGCGGCTTCGCCCCAGTCTTCAAAAATCAGGCATCGTGACATACGGAAGTAAGACCAGGAACCTAATGCTGACTCGTATCTAGTAGCCTGAGCCTATGGCCAATATTTTGGTAGTCTTTCTGAATATATTTTCGAGTGTTTTATTGGGTAGAACATCCGAAAAACTAACTCAGATGTTTTGCATGCGAGGCAGAAAGCCAAATCCAAAATGGGATGGTCCACGTCTAGGAGCCCGAAATACGTGTTAAGTGTTATCCATCGTTTTCTGCAACTGAGTTTCAGGAGGTTAAAACTAGGAATTAGCCTAGGCATTTGCACTTTTGTGTCAACTACCCTAGTACATCCGCTGCTCAGCCATTGAACCGCTCGCCGCGCAAATTAAGAAATCTACCAAGCGCAATTAAGTGAACGAAGAATCCGAATAGCTGCTTCTTTGCTTTGGTTTCCCTCCTCCCCGTCCTCTACTCCATTTGAAAGGATGTTCAAGGGACCCACAATTATTTTGCTTGTTTTCTTCACAGAGTGTCATACACAGTCTCTCCAAACGTGCCAAATGTGACATATCCATATACGCTTTTTATATAGTAGCATGGCCGTTTATATAAACATATATATATATATATATCCAGATTTTTCTAATGTCCGAAAAACCAAACTTCGGATTTTCATGTACCAAACCACAGGAAAACTGATTTTTGGAATCAAGGTAAGGTAGTGCTCTAGGTGATGTTTCGAAAGCCCCTTCTCTCAGACTACTACTTAGTGTATTCTTTGAAGACTGCCTGATCCCGAACTTTCAGAAGCATAAGCTGACAGTTTGGTAAAGAAAATTGTTCATAAGCATAGCAATGTGAAATCCTCTTTGAAAAACTGGTTTACCGCAGCCAGGCAAAGACAACGTTCTATATCACTTCCATCAGGGTATGGCACCGACTGGAAAGGAGGAACTTCGTTAGCAATTCGTGCAGTAAACAAATCCGCAAACAATGGTAGAATAGTTGTTGGTGCCATGATTAGTGTAGCAACCAAGACGGCCGTCATCTGGAGAGATAGAAGAGTCTTGTTAGACTGCTGTCCAGACAAAAATGAAGTTTTTTGAGCTCCTAATGTGCGGATCGGAACAACGGACCTTTAACTTTCCTTTCCCTAAGCGGAATTTCTTTAATGATGAGAATGCACGCTGATAGTTTTGTGACACGAAAGAACAAGGATTCGATATGCAGACTGCGTTTTTTATAATAAGCATCTAGAATGATAGAGTCGCTTTTTAACTAACAGAGCAGTTTCCTGATATCGCAACATTTTGTGGCCATTTATTCAACTGCGTACGGTCATCGCACAGGCAAAACATACATTTTTAAATGAGAAACCGGCCTAACCTAATCAAATGGGAGAAGTAAAGAAAAACGGGGGTGTTGATCGGATGCACGGAGGTCAATTTATGTAGGTGAGAGTGTTCATGTTACGGTGAAACCTCGTCAAGCCTGATTGCGACTGCCCAACAGAGACGAATACTTAGTCGTGTCGGGGAAGTAGGGAGACGAAAGAAGGAATGCGATTATTTCCGTCATCGAGTTTTGTGTGAAGTGCTGACCTGATTGGGGCTTTCGTCCGCGTATTGCAGTGACTTCTGATAAGCACAGAGGTGCCATAGGCGGCTGAAGCAGTCGTTTCTGGCATACTAGTTATCAGCAGTCGACCATAATCCCATCGTACTTATTCACTGTTTTGGCGTCAAAGTTGCTGTCTTAATTGAACTGCATTCTTCCGCTCATTCTATTCTCTTGTTAGTCTTCCTTTGATTGTTCCCTTTTGCTGCCGGTGTTTCTTGTGTTTTAGTCGATAGCATAGTACAAAGAAAATTCACAACGGTCAAGCAATTTTCTGGTCGAGGTCTCTATAATTTTTTCCATCTTCAGTCGCAAGGAACTGGTTTGATGCCTTCCCGCCCTACGCACCGTAGCTTTTGGCATATGGCCTGCCATTTTGGTTTGAAATCTGACGTGCAAACGAACTGAAATCAAATTGATGGCTACTCATTCACCTAGAATTTCAATTAAAGAACCTAAAAACGCATAACACGGGCATATGCTGAAGCCCACAGAAGCAGATATGGCACGATTCTACGGCCTCGAAAAATTAAACTAGCCAGGCGTTCCCCCACGGACAATCGTCTCCCTCCGAGGCACGCCCAAATACAGGATTGCATACTGATTAGTCCCGAAATGGTGGCACGTCACGATGGGCTCATAAACGACAGTTAACTCGGTAGAACAATTCCTTAACGAAATAAATGCGGTCACAATTGAATCGGATGAGAGGATGCGGCTGTTGGGTGCTAGCTCACTCTTCACATCTTCACTCTTCCACAAGTCCTTATTGTCAATACCATCTGTGGCCACTTATGTCTACATTACGACATGAATGAGGGTCAGTCCACTGCTCACTATCTCATAGAACTCATGGAACATTGCTTCAAGACCTTCTTCACCTTTATAGGGATCACATATGAGAAAATCGAGGTCACTCCGATGGAATATCCAGTATCTGACTCATTGCCATGGTGGTTCTGCAAACACTCGGGATACGGTTGTTTGAGGAGGACAAATTCTACTTTTGGGAACATTAATTTGACGAAACTTCGTGTTCATCGACCACGATAAAATCAGCTATTATTAAAAGCGACTGAATTCAGTTTAACCTGCTCTACATTTCACAGTGGAAGACATGAAGGGCAGATTTCAGTTCTTAGATTTTCTCATCTGCTGCTAATCGGGCATCAACATGGCCACGTAAGTCTGCCAAAAACCGACGAATACGTAGCAAATGCTGAGTTACAACAGTAACCACCCGCTTTCATAGAAACGAATTTGTGTACAAATAGTATACCGATGAGTAGAAACAAACTGCCGTACACCATCCTCCAAACGAGACGAGATAAAAATTCTCTGGAAACTTTTCCGAACCAACGGCTTCCTCTGCGTGTTCACTGAACTGAATCGAATGCCACTAGAAACGCGTAACGAGGAGCATTGTTAACCAAATTCTGATGGAGCATTCCGTAAACGAATGGAGTCTCCGAAACCGTGGCTAGATCCCTTGCGCCTCGTCTAATGGGACTTGAAAACAAGCCTACCTCAACAATTCGCCAGCAAATGATGAGGCCAAAAGACCATATTCATAAGCGGGAGAAGTCGGCCGTTGTCAACTGAATTCAGTGCAGCTACAGGATATGCAACTATGTTGGAGAAACCGGCCGACGGCTACAAACATGAATGCATGAGCATCAGTTGGGCGTATGAAAGGTGGACCCAAAGTCGGAGATAGCAATCCATGCTGCGCAGATGAAGCACGTCTTCCATTTTGATGTTATTTAAATTTTGGGTGACGATAGCGCGTGAGGGCAAATAAAACTAGCCTGGATGACTCCCGACTGCGCAGTCAATGGACACCTTTAGCTAACTGTCCCCAATCTGGTTTTACGAAGCCGTTTGTCAGAATACAGTGGTGGTGTGGAATCATCGGCGCCGCCAACTACCGCCGTAGCCAACAAGGGAGGAGCGAAACGGGCCAAAATGAGAGTCCGGCCGACGCACCCTCACAGACGGTCAACGGGGACCGTGGAGGCGAAACAAGTGACAGTGAGATCGGGTTAGACGGAGCGCCACAGCCGGTATTGACAGACTACGCACAAGGCAAAGGGTGGCATATAATGATAGCTGGCAGCCTGTACTTCCGTCCTCTGAGAATGGGCAGACGAAACTACTACCCAAGACGTCAGACACAAAAAAACCTCTCGTGTGTAGGCTCCTTATTCCTTTGACATAACACTTACTCCCATCTGTTATGTGATTCTTTGACCACTGTATACAAACAAAACGGATAGTAACAAACGGCCTCATTAAATCCCTGTGCTCTGTTGACATGCAGGAAAAGTCGGACACACGGAGCATTTAGCGTTGGTCCAAAGGGCAAAACTGCAAAATGTTAAAAAAATAATGCAAAAACGAAGGCAAAACTAACGCAAAGATGATTTGCCTCGGTAGCAATGCTCCGTTTGTCCCGAAACTTTCAATCCATAAAGCTGCTTTGAGTACAGTGGCGTTGAGGTCCGAATTTGTTTGCCCCAAGCGCCCTCAAAAGTAGATGAACTCCCACACAGAATCCTTTGTCAGCTACTCCGAAGAAAAAGTTAGCCAATCACGCCGAATACGCATTCTCCTATTCAGAAACATAGGCCAAAATCCCAGAAGGCTATCTCAAAAGGTATTACCGACACCTGCATATCAAAACCTTTGCATCTTCTAGAGTTGGAGACTTCTAGAGTTTGTGGATGTTGTTATGGGACTTCAGTCACCTCCCTGATGATAAAGCTAATTGGATTCGCACAAAAGAGCTGCTCACTGGAAGTTTCGTTTTTTCTTTGATTTTTGGGCGCAAAATTAACGCAGATGTTTTTGTCGAGGACGGCATTCAAAAAGGTTACTGACAAGCCTTAGATGCAGGAAAAGGATTAGATGTAATCATAGAATTTTAACTCGACACCAGGTGCTATCGCGTCTGAGAGTTTAATCTAGTTCCAAAGGGTCATTGTTTATGTCAAGTCAAACTCACCATTTTCTTGAACCACTCGTCTGACGCTTAGTCAGAAGTCATGGGGACTACGCAGTCAGTACATACTATGGCATTCACCGATCGCTATACTATACCATATTCATTGTATATTTCAGTGCCACAGCTGACGCAGTCCTGTGGGACATGGTTATCGCAAAGGAATCCTGTTTCATTGTTCAAAAATTGTTAATAATTCATGTCACAAAGTCACTTCCAGCTGGCTTATGTAACTTTGCCAATGCAACCAGTTTTCTAATATACTCGCCCGTTTTTCTCACCATCCCAACATGGGCTGAGACGAAGCGGCAAACCGTTCAAAAGCGAACTGTCGATCGTTGATGGAAATTTTGGGTTCACATAGTTACACTCCCTCAAGTACAGTTTTGTCTTGGGATATATCTAACCTAGCCCTTAAAAGTCATTTTCCAGCCTTCTGAAATGTCTAATTGGGTACTCCACGATATAACTTAAAAGAACTGTTTTCTGTCGGCCTCTTTATATCTCATTTGATTTTCACCTAATTTAACTTTTGCCTCAGAAGTAACGTAAAGCAGTTTGAGACTATTAATCTCACAGCTTATCCGATCCTAGCATGGAAATTTAGGAGCGCATATTTATTATAAACCCATAAACCTACATTGACTAATGCCCTTGTGGTAAGGCGGTTATAAGCATTTGGTTATATATTCTAATCTCGACTGGAAAACCAGCCAGGGGAATGTGCAATGATTATTTCTGGTATGAGAGAATACTCAACATTTTTTGCAATATCAACCAGGCAATCTGGAGGAAAAACATTCAGTTTTCATTGAACGGTATGGAGTTAACGCA
Source organism: Schistocephalus solidus (assembly GCA_017591395.1). Classification (NCBI taxonomy): domain Eukaryota; kingdom Metazoa; phylum Platyhelminthes; class Cestoda; order Diphyllobothriidea; family Diphyllobothriidae; genus Schistocephalus; species Schistocephalus solidus. The sequence continues at coordinate 96,745 of WEDG01002045.1, read as the reverse complement.
GCGATTCGTATAGCAAATTGTCCGATACCGCGAATTAAAACGGGATCTGATACAGCATGATCGCTATTACCTTTAATTATGAGCTGTTGTTTTATTTCAAGTTGGCATTCACATGCAAAAAACAACATTTATTTTCTCAAAACACATTTATTCCCATCCACGGTGAACGGAGAACATTTTGTAGAAAAATATGGAACGATTGTTTGCAAATTTAGTTAATTGTCTCTCCCGCAAACCGAGTTTTTCGTCTCCAAACAGAGTTTTTCCGAAAAAAACTGCGACGGTGCTATGGCTGCCCAAACCTACGAAACGGTTCACGAGTTTAACTTCTCAGCCGTGAAGATAATCCCCGACGCCAGAAGCAAGACAAGCCGGGAATTGATTGAACCCTTGCAATCTGATGATAACTCAGTCAATCGATTTATCGATCTGGTGCCGGCATACAGAACTATGCGCAGTCAACTCGGGACTGACGTAACTGGTGTCTGATTGGCCCCTGCCGGCTAAAACTGTTGCTGGATTTTGCTCCTGCTTTTAACTCTGACGATGAACTTCAGTAAGACTTCGACAGCTCACATGAATAAAGACAAGACTCCGTCGGCCGAACGATGGTGGCCTCTCTCTTGATCTCTTTTTCTTTAAAAATTCTCCAAAATACTCTAATTGAAGTGACTGCAACTATCCGTGCCTGTTATCCTTAGTTAATGCAGCTATAACTAATGACTAGTTCTCAAGTTATTCACTCTAGGTGAATGTGCGACTTTCTATTTTTTAGATATGCCTTTTATATATTTTATTATAAGATGAGAACCTAGAGGCCTTTCAGAGCTTCCCCAATTTTTTCCACTAGAAGTGCTATGTGGAGGGTGATTCATATCTTCGGTGGACATATCAATACTCAAATCTTTCACGTTAACCCCACCACCTTTATTTTGGGTTGCGGTAGGCCCCGACCCTCGTAGGAAGGAGTGTTTTAGACCATCTTTGATGAGTGGGGAGCTGTGAATACGATTTCAAGCCCAATTATTCATGCTTGCATTGTCACAATACCCTCGATTACGAGCGTAAAATCGCATAGGTGTTCTTAGTCCCCACTGTCATCTGCAAACCAGGCTCGCGTAGGCGGCAGTGCAGGTCTCTCGGCCACTGTGTCTGAGCCGACCCCCGGTCATACTGACAGAGGCTTTCAACCGAACTCTTGTGGGTGAACTGGGCTTAAATACACTCTACTGTAGGTATAAATTACATTCCTCTCTATCTTCAACTTGCCGCCAACTATGCTATAAAAACTTTCGTTTGTATTCCCATAAGAATGCTGAGAAACTAAATTTACAATAGAAGAATTTTACTGCAGTCAAAAAGCAAACTAAAGGCAGCGTCAATATTGGTCAGACATGGTTATTCCTCTATCCATTTGAACATGTCATTGAGGAGACTTGGCCAAGTAAACTTTAGTGAAAAGTAGAACACCGAATCCAACGTATGCACGTGTAGCAGCAAAAACCCGGTTTTATTCCAAAGTATAAGTCAAAAAACTGTTGCATGACCTGCCTACAAGTCACAAGCCTGTTCAGTATAGCAAGCAGGTATACGAGGATAATAACATTCGTGATCCAGTAACGATATCGCCAATTTTCTCTCCTATTCTTGGTAGGCATCATGATAAGGGAGCCCCCATCTTACCAAGGAAATTCTGCAGGAACCTTAAGAACAGAACTCCGGCAGTAGCCCAAAAGCATATTTCATTTTACAAGTTCGGCTACCACATAATGCAGTGTTAAGTCCGGTTGATTACATAGACCCTAGTGCACAGAGTACCGGGAGCTGGACTCGTTTATTAGTTCGAGAGTGCTGAACTTCAAAATTTATGAAACCTAATAATAATCTCAGGTTTCCATGGCAATTATCAGACACAATTGATGATTGGTCGTATAAAATGAACAGTCTAGTTTTCATCTCATAAGACCACGAATCGCACAGTTATTTTTTAGAAAAAATGCTGCCTCGTAAAATAAATAAATATATATATATATATATATATATATATATATATATATAAAAACAGAACTCCGGCAGTAGCCTAAAAGCATATTTCATTTTACAAGTTCGGCTACTACATAATGCAGTGTTAAGTCCGGTTGATTTCATACACCCCAGTGCACAGAGTACCGGGAGCTGGACTCGTTAATTAGTTCGAGAGTGCTGAACTTCAAAATTTATGAAACCTAATAATAATCTCAGGTTTCCACGGCAATTATCAGACACAATTGATGATTGGTCGTATAAAATGAACAGTCTAGTTTTCATCTCATAAGACCACGAATCGCACAGTTATTTTTTAGAAAAATTCTGCCTCGTTAAATAAATAAATATATATATTAGAACAGAACTCCGGCAGTAGTCTCAAAGCATATTTCATCTTGCAAGTTTGGCTACCACATAATGCAGTGTCAAGTCCAGTTGATTTCATATACCCCAGTGCACAGAGTACCAGGAGCTGGACTCATCAATTAGTTAGAAAGTGCTAAACTTCAAAATTTATAAAACGTCATAATAATCTCAGGTTTCCACGGCAATTATCAGACACAATTGATGATTGGTCATATAAAATGAACAGTCTAGTTTTCATCTCATAAGACCACGAATCGCCCAGTTATTGTTTTAGAAAAATGCTACCTCGTAAAATAAATAAATAAATATATATAATTATATTTATTGTTAGTTTGCTCTGATTCAAAGGATATGGAAGAACGTTTGTGGCCGAAAGATTCAGCGATGCTTATGGCTTTTATTACTGAAAGGTAAAACTGCTAGTTGACCTGAGCATCGAGGCGGTCTGAAAAATATCTTTTGTGAGGCATTGCTTTCCATGGAAATCTGGAAAGACGTTAGTTTCACGTAATGAAACTGACAAAAAATATCCAATTCATAAGATATGCTTGTGATAAAACTGTAAAACTTAACATAACCACTGGTGAGGAGTTTAAAGGACACGGGAACATTCAGCATGGGTATTACAATCACACAACGCTAGATTACTCGGAACTGAGTGAGCTGCTTCTTGTTTTCCAAACTTTCTGTGTATTTGCCCTCAGTTAGCATTTTAATATTTACGTAGCCAAATAAAATGAAATCGTAAAAATATTCTTTGCGTGGAAAATGTGGTAACCGAGATGTAAAAATAACCTTAATTTTTCTGCTACTTGTGAGAGAAAGGAAGTTGCAGTAGGCAGCAAAACAGAGGAAACCTGATAATTATGGATCGTACCTCAAACGTTGTACATTTTCTCTGTTGCATTAGCCCCCGCTGAATATATTTACCAATTAGTTAATTAACAAACTGAGGACAATTTAGACTATAAATTACATTTTCTTGTGTTCAGCCAATGTTTCATTTTGATAACTATCGTCAACCGAATGCACACTTTACAGCACACCAGCGTCTGAAGGGCAATTATCCCATATTAGAAAACTTGCGATAAAGCCTTCAGGAACTGAAACATTATTATATTTTTCCATTTAATTTGATCAATCAAGATGAAGATGATAAAATGCTATTAAAGGGGCAGAAAACGTTTTCCGCACTCAATATCTCTTTTATGAATCCGTCGTAGCTTTTATCTTAAAAGGTATAACGGGGCATGTATTTTCCCATGGAAAAGCAATAATTTATAGACACAAACAAATATTCAGAATGTGCATCTTAGGTTTCTGCCAATTCAACTTTGAACGTCCTCTTCTCCATTGAGTTTAACTTATACCTAGATTAACATGAAACGCTCACCATGTTCCTTGTCAGAAAAATATGTAACATGAAGTAAAGAAGTTCTTTCGGAAACAGTACGAAACTTTTCTAACGATTTTTTATTAGAGTTTCTTATTGTTTCCCAAAGAACTTCTTAACTTCGAAATATAATTCTTGGGATGACCGTCTTCCAAGTTTTTCGCATAAATATAAAACTATAAATGTGACTAAGCCTATGCACATCAAAATAAACATACTAGGGCATAACAAGAAGAATAAATCACAAAAATGCATGCCAAGTGGCAAGTTGGACAAGTTCGGCAGCATGAAAATTTGACAATTTTTTCTCTGAGCAAACGTTAAACAAACGAATAAAAGTTTCCTCTGTATTACAATATGATGACAAAGCACAGTTGGAAGTATTTTTGGACATCGATCACAGAGGTTCCATAACATATAATCCTAAATACACGTAGCAAACCATTCTCTGTGGACTAAATAGTTCCTGTTAAATATTGCACCATCCTTATGCAAAACAGATTATATTCCTGTGCTCCCATTACCGATAAATGCTCAACACCTTGGTATTTTATCTTTGGTAATTTCTTAGTTCATTCTCTGAAACCCTAAAGCCAAACAAAATAACCCTGCGCTTAATGTCTGAGAGAATTAGAAACTGATCAGTAGCTGATGTATAACCTTGACTAATAGATTTCTGCTTTAGTTGGCTGCTCAATCATTAAAAAGAAAACTTGTGACGATGGAATGCCTTAACAGACTCTAGAAAAATATAAGGCACATTTCTGTCACAAAAGAGAGAGAGAGAGAGAGAGAGAGAGTAACGCTTTATTTTGAAATTTAAATTCCAAAACTTTCAGCAAAAATGTCCTCCATTCACCGTGAATACGGTTGGGAACACAAGCCGCACAAAACCGGAAGATCACAAACAAATGGTCGAAGAATGCACATATTAACCTCATGAAGAATCATTCTTGAATGCGTCTCAAAATATCGACCAAATCGGACTTCTTTCAAAACTGTGCCAGCATCGTGCGCTGATGACCTCATTTTTGTTGTTCAAAAAAACAAATAAGGTTAAGAATCGGTATAAAATGGGTCAAATAGGCTAACCGACATAGATATAAGAAATTTCACATGCGAATAGAGAGCGGAAAAGATGGCGGCTCAATTTCAAAAGCCCGCCTAAGCTATTAACGTGAAGATTTATATAGAAAGAAAGTATTTTGTGCCTGAATCCCATCAGTGGCATTTTAAATTAGATCTCAACGGTTGTATTTTTTCTAGGAAAAAATAAGGGCACTATTTGAAGTCATGTAGTTTACCTAATAAATTCAGAATTGGAGTCATGTAGTTTTGTGGAAAAATGTCAGAGAAAATAAGTTCAACGTTCATAGATCGGCCTACAGACGCATAGGTCAGTAATAATCACATGTTTACGGTTAGTATAAAAGATCGATGTGTATAACTCGGGAAATATTTTGGAACATGCTCGTCACCAAGTGAAATTGGGCTTGTGCTCCGTCTTAGAAATTAATGTAATTGGAAGAGGCTAAAATGATGTTCTCACATACTGAGATGTCAACGCTCCTTCACTTTCTCTTTCTGTATAGTCATTTTCCAAATATAAGCCGCAGGTATTATTAACAATGCAATATACATTGAAAGATACTTCCAAGTTTAAATGCTTTCGCTGTTAATAAAAATCTGAGTAGCATCATTCAAAAAAATAATTTAGTGCATTATTTTTATTGTGATTTTCATGCGTCCCAACAATCTTATAGTAATGTGATGAACTTCCGCGATGTGGTTGTTTCTTAAAATCATGGAACCTCTGGATGTTCTAGTATACGCGCATAGCAGTTCATGCTACAACTGGCTTCTAACCGTTAAGATGGATCCATCCACCACCTTTATATTAAACACGGTAAAAAAGGCTTTTCTGATGAGATCCCTAGTGATGACGAAAATCCACAATGCATTAATAGAAATCAGTAAGTATGGAAATCAAAAAATTGAGCACGTCCAGCTGTATCAATGCTTATTAGATACAATATGTTTGTATTCGTACATACCTCCACGTACAGTGTCATTAATCAGCTACTAATATCTTCAAAATATCCCTTCAAGAAAATGTTATTGCTAGTTCATGCTCTCAACAAATAAACAGAACTTCGTTGGAACTAAAGAGAGCGATTTTAGCACCTAGAATACTTAGCTTATCCTGTCCTTAGTGTTCTGCAGCTGCCAGTTGAGCTCAGTTCCAATTCATAGCATTTTGAACGGGCTCAGTCACTACTCCAGGACTTTGTAAACTAACATTAGAAGCCTGTAGCTAGTACCCGTGCTGAAACTAGGGTAAATTAATTAATATTTTCATGTCAACTGTTTTAATACATTTAATATAACCGCTAGGGTATGAAGTTTAATTCCATCAATGCCATTGAGCAGTCCGCAAAATATGAAAAGGTTTGTAAATTTGTGAACCATTAAAGACTTCAAGGGGGGATAGTTTCCGTCATTTATAACTTCGAATTTAATCCTCATACCTTTTCACCCTTTAAATAATCTAAAATTTCAAATCATTTTTAGCTTAAATCAGAGGTGACATGTTTGAACAGCAAATCATGCATGTCCTTCATTTGCGTTGCAAATTCTCTATTCCATATTAAGAAATTTCTGCGACATCTGGGGTTAGGTCTGGGTGCCTGCTGCCATCTAATAAGCCAGAAATGATACTTTTGGTATCCCGTGTTTTTTTATGTGATGTTACTTTCATAGATATTTTTGCTAACTATGCCTACCTAGAAGGTAGTCACATTCTTTAATTTTGATGAGAATTTGCCTGAAAAGTTTGCCTACACACATTTTTCAAAGCATTTTGAACTTAATAAGCAAGATTTCCGATGGAAATATCCTCCTAATTTCCATTTTAAAATTGTTAGCTGTTTGTTTTAAACCAGACTTTGTCAGATGGCAACGAACTTAATCTCCCGTGCTAATTGGTCAGGCAGGTTTTTGAGAATTTCATTAAAACGAATAAATTGGAATAACAGACTGTAAAGATTCGCACGCAACATGCGTCGAAACTTTCGAGGACGGAAAAGAAATTTGATGTTTTGAGTAAATTATTTAGACAAGTAGCGTAAACAGCTTATAAACACGAAACCATTAGTTGAGTAACACTCATCGATCACCACCGGAACTCACTTGGCCCGTTCTGCCTTGCGACTCACCCTCGAGCCCCGCCAGCAGCCGCACACCAGCTAGTATCGTAGGAGGGGTGTAGGGGTACTAGTTAGGGGTAGCACCACACAGATAGCATTTGGTCGCTCCATTTGTCTCATACAGGTGGTGAATGCTCCTGTGGCCGCCTCTAACTGGTACCCAACTCTCACCTGTGGCTCCTCGAAGTTGGGTTCTTCCCAGCGGCCACACCCCGGGCAACCGTCACGACCAGCGGGCTAAACTAGGTAAGCGTCTTCGGTGTTGTGTGTGCCTCCACACCCGGTATGTCTGACTCCCGAACTTCCCACCTCCCCCCTCTCAAAAAGTCCTACGGTGGGGGCGACAGCAACCCCGTAGGCGGCTCAGGCTAACTCAGGTCATTCTCCCACTAAAAAAAACCGTGACGCATAGTGGAGTTCGGCAGCCGTCTGGGATGTCCGAGCAGCCCTATTTAAGGACAGCAATGCTTGCCTCCTCGCGGAGGAAGGGGCTAGAAAAGGTGCCCTAAACAAATGCTGGTTATCACGTCTTCCGCAGCCGGTCGTGGCTCGCAGATCGCATAAAACGAGGTCGTAAAACTCAAACAAACTACAATACCCCCGTCCAATCCCCCTCGCCATACCCTCCAGGCTGCTCGGGTGAGTCCACTAGCAGACTGGAATGTTCGTTTCCTTTACGACAATCCTAGGAGCAACCGGCCAGAATGGAGGACAGCGCTAGTCGGTCGGGAACTGGCACGCTACAAGGTGGACATTGCTGCTCTCAGCGAGACCCGATTCTGTGAGCAGGGTCAGCTGGAGGAGGTGGGTGCCGGCTACACCTTCTTCTGGAGCGGCCGGTCAAAGGCAGAGCGACGCGACGCTGGTGTTGCCTTTGCCATCCGGAACGACATAGTGGGACGTCTGCCCTGTATGCCGCAGGGTATCAATGATTGCCTGATGAGCCTCCGCCTGCCTCTTCGGGGAGACCAGTTCGCCACCATCCTCAGCGCCTACGCTCCCCCCAATGACGAGCTCTGATGCGGCGAAGGACTAATTCTAGGAGGATCTGCACGCCCTGCTGGCGACTGTGTCGAAGGTGGACAAGTTAAGTGTCCTTGGTGACTTCAACGCCCGCGTCGGGACGGACCACGCTGCCTCGCAGGAAGTGCTGGGTCCCCACGGTCTCGGTAGCTGTAACGATAACGGCCTCCTTCTTCTGCGCACGTGTGCGGAACACCGTCTCATGCTGACCAACACCTTCTTCCGCCTTCCGACGTGGGAGAAGGTCACGTGGATGCACCCTCGGTCGCGGCGCTGGCATCTGCTGGACTATGTTCTCATCCGGAGGCGAGATCGACAGGACGTGCTGGTAACTAAGGCAATCGGTAATGCCGATGATTGGACAGCTAACCACCTCATCATCTCCCAGATGAGGCTCCGACTGCAACCCCGACGAAGGCCCCAACGTTAGCGGACGCCAGGTAAATTAAATACTTTTTTTGTTAAATTTACCTGCGCACTCTTTTGATTTCAGCAACCAAATAACCCAGAAACTGGAGGACCTGCCTGTTCAAAATGATAATGCTACTGTGGAGACACGATGGTGTCAACTGCGAAATGTCATCCAGTCCACCGCCCTCGAAGTCCTCGGACGCGCACGCCGTCAACACCAGGACTGGTTTGATGACAATGACGCCGACATCAGCAACTTACTCGCTGAGAAGAATGGACTACACATAGCCTACATGGACCTTCGGACTGACGCCACCAAAGCAGCCTTCTTCAGATGCCAGCGCCTTGATAAGCAACGGCTGCGGGAGATGCAGGATGCCTGGATGATCCGAAAGGCTGAGGAAATCCAGGGGTATGCGGAACGCAATGAAATGAAAAACGTTTTCAAAGCCATAAAGGCCGTCTACGGCCCGTGTATCAAGGGAACCGCACCACTCCTAAGCTCTGTCGGCACAACACTGCTGACAGAGAAATCGCAAATTCTGAAGCGCTGGGCCGAGCACTTCAGAAGTGTCCTTTATTGCTCATCAGCCATCTCCGATGCTGCCATTGACCGGCTCCCTCAAGTGGACACGAACAATGACCTGGATCTGCCGCCTTCCCTACCAGAAACCATCCGGGCCGTGCAGCAGATTTCCAGCGGTAAAGCACCGGGATCCGACGCAATCCCACCGGAAGTATACAAGCACGGTGGGCCCCGGCTGATGACAGAACTCAAATAACTCTTGCAGGAGATGTGGCGCCAAGGACAAGTTCCTCATTATTTCAAAGACGCGACCATCGTCCATCTCTGCAAACGGTAGGGGAACCGGCAACTCTGTGATAATCACAGAGGCATCTCGTTGCTCAACATCGCCTGGAGGATCTTTGCCCGTATCCTTCTCAATCGTCTGAACGGTCACCTAGAGCAAGGCCTGCTCCTGGAAAGCCAATGTGGCTTCCGCCCCAACCGCGGAATAACCGATATGATCTTTGCCGCCCGACAGCTACAAGAGAAGTGCCAGGAGATGCGAAATCACCTATACACTACCTTCGTGGACCTAACGAAAGCCTTTAACACGGTGAATCGCGACGGACTGTGGAAAGTCATGCAGAAATTTGGTTGTCCTGAGCGGTTTATGCACATGGTGCGTCAGTTTCATGACGGGACGACGGCGCGCGTCATTGGCAACGGGACGGTATACGATGCATTCGCAGTGACCAACGGAGTGAAGCAGGGCTGCTTTTTGGTTCCCACCCTCGTCAGTCTCATGTTCTCGGCTGTGCCACCCAGCGTGGAATACAATGCTCCTCGAATCAATGTCAACGGTGCTCAACTCAAAAACCTAGAAACTTCGCTTATCTAGGAAGCACGCTGTCACGCAACACAAGAATCGATGACGAGGTTGCCCAACGGATCTCCATAGCTAGTCAGGCCTTCGGCCGACTGCAGGCCTCCGTGTGGAATCGCCACGGTATTCACCTGAACACCAAACTGAAGATGTACAAGGCCGTCGTCTTGACGACACTCCTTTACGGAGCGGAATCCTGGACCATCTAATCGAACCAAGCCAGGAAGCTGAATCACTTTCATCTCAGCTGCCTCCGCAGAATACTGAAGCTGTGATGGCAAGACAGGATCCCGGACACGGAAGTCCTGGAGCGGACCGGAATCCTCAGCATCCACGCCATGCTGAGGCAAGTGCAACTGCGATGGAGCGGCTACCTGGTAAGAATGAACGACGAGCGACTACCCAAACGACTTTTCTACGGAGATGTTGCTACGGGTTCTCGCCGGTAGGGAGGTCAAAAACGACGCTACAAGGAAACTTTGAAGAAATCACTAAAGCAACTGCAAATCAACCCGGCGACCTGGGAGGACCTCGCCCAGGATAGACAGGCATGGAGAAGATCCGTGAAAACCGGATCAGCAATCTATGAGGCCAACCGGATCGCCACCGCCAAGGCCAAAAGAGCGGCACGAAAGTCACCAGCGCCCCGGACCAACACCACCAATGCCCAGGCCCTGCCAACATGCCCGCGCTGTCAACGCATATTCTGCGCGCGAATCGGCCTGGTTGGACATCTTCGGACGCAATGCACCAACAATCCAACATTTCCAATTTCTACGTCAAATTCTTCCAACCCTCCTTCAGACTCCACCACCCTCACTCCTGGCATCAATTCCATTACTCCCACCATCATAGAGACCACATCCTTCTACACATCGCCTGTTACCCCCACCACCGCAACCTCCACCACCTTCGCCTTCACTACCACCACCATCACCACCGTCAGCGATAGGGACTCTCTCCTAAACTGTCCTCCATGCAACCGCACATTCACCTCACGCATCGGCCTGGTCAGTTACTTGCGTATCCATCGTACAGAGACTGGTGAACCAGCGTCTGGAGCGCCAAAACACAGCAGAGATCGTCGCCTCCACTGTCCTCACTGTCCTCGTGCATTCACTCATCGCATGGGCCTATTCGGTCACATGCGCATCCATGACAGCGGAATTCACCACAATGCCGAAAAACACCGATACACCATGCACACCCTCCACTCCTGCCATTCTTATCGCTACTGCCAACCCCACTACCATGAATGACATCCCCCAGCCTCTAACGATTTCTCTTGCCCACAATGCGCCCGCAACTTCAACTCACGCATCGGCCTGGTCGGTCACCTGCGAATCCATCGCACGGAGGCTTGTGAACCAGTGCCTGGGGCTCCGACATACAGTCGCCGCGCCCATCTCTCTTGCCCTCACCGCTCCCGCACATTTACACACCGCATGGGCCTATTAGGACACATGCGCCTCCACGACAACCTGCGGTAAACAACCGGAGGTTGAGCAACATCAGCGCACACCATCTACACTAATACATAGACAACACCCACACAATCATCATAATGTACCTGATAAAATCACGGTTTCCTAGAAACCGTGGCTTGGAAGGCTGCAAATGTGACGCTTACACCAGACCACGCCGTTGGCTCAGTGTATGTGCTCTGTGTGTCGAGTGGCTAACCAGTGGACTGGGAGTCAGACGGCAATGGCTCCTCAATATCCCCTGATTAAGTGAATTCTGGTGTGTTCGTTATGGGGGCTAGGTCGTGCTGTGGCGCGCAAAGACGGGTACACTGACCCGTCAGTCAATGCACCCACTCCCACATCAGACAACTGACTGGCTCGGATGGTGGTCTGATTGTGGGGGTGGGGGAGAGAGTGAGGTTGACAGCTCAGCGCATTTTTTCACTAAACAATCTGACTCGCTTGAAACTATCACGGTGCGCTAAAAGCCGTGGCTTAGAAGGTTTCCAACTGACGGGATAAATCGGACCGCGTGGTCAGCCCAATGTGTGTTTTTTGGGGACTGCCTGACTGGCGGACTGAGTGTCAGGCTGCAATGGCTCCTTCTTAATGTGGCCTTTATGGCACTCCCACTCCGTGGGATCCGAGTCAGGTGTGGTGGTTCACCCAGGGGCGGCTCCGGCCGCGCCAGCCACCTGCGCCCTCTCCCATCTACGGTCTTCTTGACCCTGTCTTGACACCGGGCTCAGGTGGGGGAGGAGGAGAGAGTGCGGTAGCTGCAGCGCAAGTCTACTATCACTTAAAAATAATTCACGCGCAAGTTACCGTCCCTGCACCACCTGGTGTGGAGCATACGGTGGACCTCGTCGAAATCAACGTTCGAACTGTCATGAGTATCGTAGGAAGAATACATTCACAGTAAAGACAGAGTGACTAAAATGGCCATTTCTGTCTCATTAGCCGTCATTAGCCAGTCAGGTTCAACCCCAGACAGTGCAACACCCGAGGCCCGAACCCGTGACCTGTTGATCAGCAGTCCAACTCTCTAACCATTGAGCCACGGGCTTTTCGATTTAGCTCGGGACTATTGACATCCCTTGACGATAAAAAATCACGTATTTATTCAATGGCACTCAACTAAGATCACTTTTTGATGGATCCACCATTGTGAGCAGAAAATTACCTAAGAGCATTTTCCATAACATTTTTTAATTACACAAAGTTTATTCTTTTCCAGGAGATTTATAAAACATTATTTCCATTGAAATATATATAAAGTTTAAAAACCTGTCTGCTTGATTTAAGTCGCTGCATGATATAATTTCTGTGGATTCAGTTAACAGTGAAACCTATTGAATTTGCGAGTTTGCAGCTGTTAGACAAAAGATCAAATTTTAAAGTAGCTCAAATGCATAGAAAACGAATGTGAATTTTTTTCTTTTCTTGTCATGTAGCCATTTCTCTTTTAGTCTAACAGTAAAAACAATTTTTTTTAGCCAAATTTAACAAAGTTCAGGGGACCGGTTGACTCAGATTTACTGTCCGTCAGTGGAGCCTCACTGACCAACCGCTATCCCTCACAGCTGTGATACGCATCGGCGCATACTCATCGCTGGTCCTCAAGTCTTTAACTCTTTTGCATGTTTTGTGCAAAATTCTCAGTGGATATTATGGTATGCTTGTTGAAAGACAGTAAAAATTGCATGGGTACTTTGTAGAAGCTGAATATAAAACTGCACAACGTAATATTATTTAATTTTTTTTATACGAAATTTGAAAAACATGTTTAATTTTTAGACAAAATGGTAGTAAGTATGACGTTTTATCCGAATGCATTCACAGAAAAAATCAGTTTTATTTACAGAAATATGCAACTCCGATAGCGGAATATATGTTGTCATGATCAAAGGGTTTGCCAGAACAGAGCATGTTTGGAGATATGTAGCACAACGATCTCACTTCTTTAGTTTATTCAACTTGAAGTTGTATTTTTTTTTTAATCCTCAAATAATGGTAGTGAATGTTGCTATAGTTATGGTTTAGTATGGAGGTTAATTGTTTTCTGTAATAAAGCAAGCACATAATTGTACTCATCGTTGGTCCTCAAGTCTTTAACTCTTTTGCATGTTTTGTGCAAAATTCTCAGTGGATATTATGGTATGCTTGTTTGAAAGACACTAAAAATTGCATGGGTACTTTGAAGAAGCTGTTAAAACTAACCAATTATGGTAGTTTAGGTTTAACACTGAAAATCGTAGTTCTAGTAGCTTTACTCAGAGGTAACAAATCAATTTTTGATGAATATAAAACAGCACAACGTAATATTATTAAAAGATTTTTATACGAAAATTTGAAAAAAATGTTTAATTTTAGACAAAAGGGTAGTACGTATGACATTTTATCCGAATGCATTCACAGAAAACATCAGTTTTATTTACAGAAATATGCAACTCCGATAGCGGAATATATGTTGTCATGATCAAAGGGTTTGCCAGAACAGAGCATGTTTGGAGATATGTAGCAGAACGATCTCACTTCTTTAGTTTATTTAACTTGAATTTGTATTTTTTTTTCTTTTTTAATCCTCAACTAATGGTAGTGAATGTTGCTATAGTTATGGATTAGTATGGAGGTTAATTGTTTTCTGCAATAAAGCAAGCACATAATTGTACTCATCGCTGGTCCTCAAGTCTTTAACTCTTTTGCATGTTTTGTGCAAAATTCTCAGTTGATATTATGGTATGCTTGTTTAAAGACACTACAAATTGCATGGGTACTTTGTAGAAGCGGTTAAAACTAACCAATTATGGTAGATTAGGTTTAACACTGAAAATCGTAGTTCTAGTAGCTTAACTCAGAGGTAACAAATCAATTTTTGATGAATATAAAACAGCACAAAGTAATATTATTAAATTCTTTTTATACGAGAATTGAAAAAAATGTTTAATTTTAGACAAAATGGTAGTAAGTATGACGTTTTATCCGAATGCATTCACAGAAAAAATCAGTTTTATTTACAGAAATATGCAACTCCGATAGCGGAATATATGTTGTCATGATCAAAGGGTTTGCCAGAACAGAGCATGTTTTGAGATATGTAGCACAACGATCTCACTTCTTTAGTTTATTTAACTTGAAGTTTTTTTTTTTTCATTTTTAATCCTCAAATAATGGTAGTGAATGTTGCTATAGTTATGGTTTAGTATGGAGGTTAATTTTTTTCTGTAATAAAGCAAGCACATAATTGTACTCATCGTTGGTCCTCAAGTCTTTAACTCTTTTGCATGTTTTGTGCAAAATTCTCAGTGGATATTATGGTATGCTTGTTGAAAGACACTAAAAATTGCATGGGTACTTTGTAGAAGCGGTTAAAACTAACCAATTATGGTAGTTTAGGTTTAACACTGAAAATCGTAGTTCTAGTAGCTTAACTCAGAGGTAACAAATCAATTTTTGATGAATATAAAACAGCACAAAGTAATATTATTAAATTCTTTTTATACGAGAATTGAAAAAAATGTTTAATCTTAGACAAAAGGGTAGTAAGTATAACGTTTTATCCGAATGCATTCACAGAAAAAATCAGTTTTATTTACCGAAATATGCAACTCCGATAGCGGAATATATGTTGTCATGATGAAAGGGTTTGCCAGAACAGAGCATGTTTGGAGATATGTAGCACAACGATCTCACTTCTTTAGTTTATTTAACTTGAAGTTGTATTTTATTTCTTTTTTAATCCTCAACTAATGGTAGTGAATGTTGCTATAGTTATGGATTAGTATGGAGGTTAATTGTTTTCTGCAATAAAGCAAGCACATAATTGTACTCATCGCTGGTCCTCAAGTCTTTAACTCTTTTGAATGTTTTGTGCAAAATTCTCAGTGGATATTATGGTATGCTTGTTGAAAGACACTAAAAATTGCATGGGTACTTTGTAGAAGCGGTTAAAACTAACCAATTATGGTAGTTTAGGTTTAACACTGAAAATCGTAGTTCTAGTAGCTTTACTCAGAGGTAACAAATCAATTTTTGATGAATATAAAACAGCACAACGTAATATTATTAAAATATTTTTATACGAAAATTGAAAAAAAATGTTTAATTTTAGACAAAAGGGTAGTAAGTATGACGTTTTTATCCGAATGCATTCACAGAAAAAATCAGTTTTATTTACAGAAATATGCAACTCCGATAGCGGAATATATGTTGTCATGATCAAATGGTTTGCCGGAACAGAGCATGTTTGGAGATATGTAGCACAACGATCTCACTTCTTTAGTTTATTTAACTCTGAAGTTGTATTTGTTTTCTTTTTTAATCCTCAACTAATGGTAGTGAATGTTGCTATAGTTATAGTTTAGTATGAAGGTTAATTGTTTTCTGTAATAAAGCAAGCACATACATAATTGTAAGATAAAAAACGAACGAATAACTTATGTACCACCCTGCAAAAAAACGGGGAAAGGGTAATGACCCAGTTTACAGATATGTTTGCGCTACGTTCGACGGATAGTAGGGTTAGGTTTAAGGTAGAGATAAGTGCAAAATCTAGGGTTCGGTATGGTAAAGCAGGTTATAGTTTAGATAATGTTTGGGGTTGCACTTTGTGTTTAAATTTAGTGTTTAGACACGATAATAGGTAACCATTCTAAATGAAGTGGACTGACACCTGTTGTATCACAGGCGGAACATTTCACTTCCTCATTTTTCGGGGGTGGCATATAACCGATTTCACTAAAATAATTTAACCATATAATAATATAGCTTGTGCTAGCTTCAGCGAATGACTGAGCCAAAACTCTTATAAAAGGAGTGGTTACGAATCATAACTGTCAACCTGCATGCAACATAGTGAAAGACCCTTTGCAAGCAATGCGCTTTTTCAAATCCTCAGCGCATCTCTGACTGTTCCAATGAAAATCACCCTTTTTACGAGATATGTTTGGACACAATTGAAAGACTTTCTCTTAACCTCCCGTTAACGAGATAAATCAGTTTTGTTTCGTTGCATTGTGAATATTCCATTCACTTGCTCGCTCTATTCAAATGTCAAAATTTTGACGTACGGAATTTCGTGGAAAATTGCTGTTAACGCTGGCGTTGATATGCAAAACATGAATACATGCTGATTGTTTGAACTCACTGCAATAGCTGCTTGTGGGATGAAACATCACTTTACAGCTTCCGGGATGTATATCAATTATGCGCAGCTGTGTAATTATAAAAACCCCTAAATTCCCTTGATAACTCATTGGTTACGTATGACAGGGAAACGGAATAAAGGGGGGGGGTTAAGATGAGGGTAAAAATCGGATATGTGGCACCACCTAGTTTTTAATTCTAAATAATACGTATTTATGTCACTTTTGTAGGCCTAATACAATGTCCCTTCTCTTCACCTTCCTTATGTGCTACCATTAGAGTTAACGTTCGACTAAAAGGTATAGGCTAGTGTTTGCGCTAGGACGAAAGTTCAATGCTAGAGGTGAAGGTTAGGATCAAGAGGTGGGATTAGAGCTAGGGTAAGGAGTCATGGTTAACATAAAGGTTAGGTTAAGTGCCATTGTTTGGATTAGAGGGTCAAAGGTTAGGCTTTAGGCCTAATTGGCAAGACAACGAGCTCGTGGCACAGTGGGTAGAGCGTTGGATTTTTGCCCAACAGGTCACGAGTTGGAGCCTCGGGCGCCGCAGTGCCTGGGGTTGGTATGGCTGGCTGATGACGGCTAATAAGCCAGAAATGGCTATTCCAGTCTCCCTTGTCTTTGTCCTTGATATCATATATATAGCAGTGAAATAAATTACAAAAAGGAAGAATCATGGTAAAGGATGACCTGTCTGGATGGGAGGTGACAAAGAAATGTCTGCTACACAACCGGTGGGGAATGCAGCGCTGTGAGTAACTGCAGGAAAGGACCGCGGGGAGTGTCGATGTAGTAAGAGGTGGACGTTTTGCGGGAGAAGAGGTCGGCGGTAGAAAACTAAGGGCACCAGCTACAATCATCCAACACGCTGGTGCACCTTCGCCATCCCAGATCTGCGCACAAAATTCACCCTTCATTCAAACAACACATTCAATCCCGTGAAGAGTTTCAGTGGAACGTGTGTAAATTCACGAATTGACAACGGCCTGAATACTTCAACCAAAACAGTCAGCGACATTCAGTTAAACAAATTCACATCAGGAAACTGGTAAGGAATACTCTATTGTCCAGAAATAACAGTTTTCACAAGAACAGTGGAAGTTTTGAAATCTAGAACCTTCTTGTCAAACGAGAAAATATACTTTAAATAAGTAATTAGGGACAGTCCACGTAAGCAGTCAAGTGAATAAAATAGCATGAGTAAAATAAAATTTCGAAAATTTATTTAACTGCTTTTCGGCACATAATTGTTCAAGAAATAGTGCAATGTTTCTGTATGGTAGTTAATAATCTGTTTGATATTTTCTCCATGTGTAAAAGTGTTTTCATGCGAAAGTTTCCTGATATGCTCCCGCTCTTGTATTGCTTGCATGCGGTTAACTATGTTGAAGAAGATTCATCTCGAGTGAGTATATAGGGACCTCAAAAGAATGAACGTTTTCGTGAGATCACCTACCTAGAAGCCAGGCAATGACTTTGAAATTTGGATAGAATTGCTATATACAATCACCAGCATAACTTTTGCTTTGTCCAGGATTGGCCAGCCTGGAATGCAGCAGGAAAACATGGTCAGTAAAATACTATGGCTACTGGATGGCCGCTTTCAAATCCACAGGAGCGGCTCGCATACCTCAAGCAACGCGGAATAACACCCCCAGCAGCCAAGCCCCTTCACTGTGTCCACGCTTTCAACGGACATTCCACCCACGAATCACCCTTGTCGGGCATTTTTCCGACACAATGCAACAAACCCGCCCCCGCATCCAATACCACATCCGACCTCACCCCGACTACCCCAACACCAACATTTCGACCACCATTAACCCTAGTGACCGAACTCCTCACGCTCCATCACACACCGCCTCTACCATCAACCCATGCCAAGACACACGTCGACGGCCACCTCCACTCCCCCAGTACTTGTGGAAACACGGCAAGGATGATTTATACGGCTCCCCAAACAGGGCATGAGAATAACAAACACCCATACGTCAATGGACTTTCAATCGAACTCTAGGGCCTATAGGTTTAAGTTCATGCTTAGGGCTAGGGTTGAGTTTAGGAATGGGTATAAGGATAGGTAATGTTAGAGTTAAGGTTAAGGTTAGTGTTACTTGTAGGGCTAGGGCTTAGTGTAGGTTTAGAGTTAACATTATGAGGACAGTATAGGTTACCGTTAAGGCCAGGGTTAGGTTTAATACACGGGAATATTTACCTTGTCTGGAATTATGCGCAGGGTCGCCTTCATTACCTGGACGGTGCGTTTATATTGTCACGACCTGTTTAGAGGGTCAAATAAACCCTCCCAACGCCTTGTCACCCACCAGAACTTCTACCACCACCGCCGTAACTGCTCCCTCAAACGCCTTCTGCATCAGCAATGCCACCTAGATCTCCAGTTGTCTCCATTGTCGATACAAGCGAAACTGCGAGTCCCAGGAGGTAATTGAGAAGAAGTAAACGTGATCGCTGGGACAAGGAATTTATTCGCCTGACGTTTCGAATTCACGCTCGAACACCACTTCAGAGACAGCATCCTGTAGGGTAATGCATACACAGGACGTAGCAGTATTTATAGAATGCAGAAGCTATGCTACTGCATACCTTTAACAATTAACGGCTCCACATTCATGGAGGATGATTAACCGCGGGTCCGCTAATTGCCTAATGGCTGGTTGTTATCCGCGGAAATGTCATCACCCACGTTGGAGGTTGGCGCGGTGATCGCTCGGCCACCCGTTGAAAAATATGTTTGCCTGCGCGCTCCCCGATAGGCTGATTGCTTTGGCCAAGCTGAGTCTCCATTGTAGTCACACCCGCACATCACATCTACGGTTAAACAGTGCGGACTCCATCAAACCACCTCGCGTCCCCCCGCCTTCTCAGCCCACAACTAAACCAGACCACAAATAAACTTGTCTAGCTTACCTGCCACTTGCACCAAACATACGCCTTCAGCAAATGACCTTGTTCATGGCCTGGTCACCAGCTCGAGTGCAGCAAACGCAAACGGACTATTGAAGCTCGGTCAGCCATTGCGTTTCATCCGATCACCAATTGGCTGACGGAATCAATATTCATGACAGAGTGATGAAGGTGGGGGTGGGGGCTGTAAGACCGAAACAGAAAACTTCCTCACCACGGCAAATCACACATTCGTCACTATTATAAATCTGAGACATTTGAGTCTCTTTAGATGCGCTGAAAGTATTGGTCTTGGAATGCTGTCAAAGGAGAAGTGAAATCGGTCCGTGTGGTCAGCACTGCATATGTGGCTAGCTCCAGGATTGAGAGTTTAGCTCAAAGAATCCACTTAAATGTACCACCCTCTGTGGCACTGTCACGAACGTCAGCTTCCAGCTGCCTCCTTGTTTCTTTGAATAGTTGGGACACCGTGCGGAATCTAGGTGGTGTGATGCCCGTGTAGACCAACAATTTAGCCTTTCAGTCACTCCGCCCAAGCCCCTCCACCCTCTAGACCTCCCGACTCTCTCATCATCGGGTCTAGACTGGGCGAGGGGGTAGAACGTGCGCAGATTCTGTACAGATATATTATCCAATAAACTACTTCCCACGCCTACCATGCTCTGTGGCAGATGCTGGAAACCATCGGTGGCAACGGCAAATTCTTATAACGTTTCCCGCATACTGGAAAAATTACTTCTTTCCAGCATGTATATGATTCATGATGAGAGTTCACTCCTCGGAGTTTCAGGACTCCCCCGTAATGTCAGACAGAACCTTGTGAATTCCATCATTTTCAATTGATTGACCAACGCAGCGGGTTTGTGGTTTTTCTGTTTATTGAAAATTTAAAATAAGATAGTTTTTACAAATTTTAATTTACCCGGTGAGTACTCGGAGTTACCTTTTACGCAGGTGACAATTTAGTCATATTGGTAAACTCAATCAAACGTGAAACTTAATTGGTAAAGAAATGAAGTTCCATAACGATTTTCTGTAATGAATGTGCTCTTCATCAATCAAACAACTGCAATAATTTCGCTGTTTGAAAACAATTTGATTGCAGTATGTCACTGATGACTAGTCACTTACTCCATCCTATTCTGAACTCAAATCACGGCGAAAAAGGACATTTTTTCAAACAATATTCCAATTCCTCTCTTTGTTAGACTACTGTTCATCACATTTGCCTACTGAGAGGCTCCAACAATTAATATATGGTGTGATTTATACAGGCTTCTCAAATGAACGTTAAGGTTGGACGAAATTTACAAAGTTTGTTCACCTGACGTTTCAGATTCACGCTCGAACCCATCATCAGCGACAGCATCAGATAAGGATAATTCGTACACCTTTAGTGCAGTATTTATAGGATGCTGTCCGTATGCTATTGCATGCCTTTGACAATGAACGGCTCCCCTTTATCGAGGATGATCGCCCTCTGGTGCGCTGATTACGCGATGGCCGGCATGCAGGTCTTTAACGGCTGAACTTTCATCACTCATGTTGGAGGTTGACATAATGATTGCTCTTCCACCTGACTCACAGACATTGGCGTTGGGAGATACGTTTGCCTGCGCAGTCCCCGAGTGGCTGATTGCTATAGTCAAACTAAGTCTCAACACCGAATATGGGTTGGAAAGGTCATTGCGCTTGTTACTGGTCTGATTCAAGCAACTCGTGACTCACGCGATTGTCCCCCCTCGGGAGAATTTCAGCTTCATCGAACTTGTATGTGTGGCAGGTTCTCGTCAAATGAGCCACGACTTGATAATTGGCTTCATTTCTACGCATTGCTATCGCATGTTCAGCAATTCGCGTTCGGAGCAATCTTCCAGTTTCTCCGATGTACTTGCTTTGCTCGCAACTGCACCAGATCTGATAAAGCAATCCAGATGTTTCCTATGGCAGTGGGTTTTTCGATTACAGTACCAGACGCCTACTGGTCACCTCCAGTCTGTGTACGACTCCAACTTAAAGTGATGCGAGCATTTAGCTGACGACCTCCAAGGCGTTCTTGGCGTACAAAAATAGCTTGCCAAAATGTGGGTTCAGTGTGATATTGTTACTCATCTCACTGGCGTATGCGCCAGTTTAAGAATTTATGCGGGCAGCCATTCATTCTGAAGACCCGTCGAAGTTATTGTAATTTGGCAACCTTGTCTTCCATTTCACTGCATTGCAACTCAACACGCCGATATAGCACCCTTATGCAACTGCCTTTGTGACTGATTGACTGGCTACTGTTAAAGTTCAATATTTTCGCTGTATTTGTGTCTTTCCTGAATACTCTGATCTTTTGACCACAACGATCTTCGTGACAGAGGAGGACGTCAGGGAAGACCAGCCAGTTGTCTTCTTCCTTTTCCTTATGAATTGGATGCCAGGAAAGACGGCGCTGAGACCTTCGATGGACGTGAGCACCTGATACCGTTCTATCACGAAGAAAATATCATACGCACATTGTGCCCAGAATTTTGGTCTGTGGCGTCAGAAGACCAGTATTTCTAGCCGTTTTATGACCGTCTCGGCTGTGACTCCCAAAATATGTGAACGCACTGGTATTTCATTCACCTGCTCCTTAATCATTCCGTCATATGTGAATAACATCCTGAGACAGAACTTCAGCTGGTGAAGGACGTGGGCGCAGCTAAGAAGATTCTCCAAGGCTTGTGTTGATGAACGGACCGGGGTGTCCGAATCAGTGGTGAGAAATTCGAAACGTCGAAAGAACCACTTTTACCATTCCCTACGTTGAAGTGTCCTTGATACGGCCGTAGAGGAGTGTCCTCAGTGTGCACCTTGAGGAGGCCATAGAATCGACCCAAGGCCATTTCTTGGGCGCTTTCCATGTGTCGGACGGCCAGTGGCGTTGCATTAATTTTCCGTCCGTGTTTAAAAAGAGTTGCCTGAGCCATTCTCCACGTGCCCACAGTCTACTAACAAGTGCAATGACCTCCCCAACTCATATTGGGCGCTGAGAATTCGTTTGGCCTAAGTAATGAATCGCCCGGGGAGCGCGGGGTCAAACACATTAAGCAAGACCAATGCGATTGAGCCAGATGGTCGAGCAATCATCATGACAACATCCAACACCGGGGAGGAAATTTCGGCAATTAACGACTTGCATGTCGGCCATCAAGCATTCAGCGCACCTGAGGGCTCCTCGATAAAAAAAGGAGCCGTTAATTGTCATGGCTATGCAGTAGCATAGCGCTATACCTAACTGTGTATGAATTAGCAATATCCGGTTAATAAAGTTCTTGGCCCAGTGATAGCGCCTACTTCTTCTGAATAAATCCCTGGATTTTTTCAAGATCACCGATGATACCCAGGTTAGCAGTTAAGAAGTCAAGGTTGGCAAACGTATGATTTCGATCAATCGTTATCAGGCCTTTACAGTAATATAAGGGAGGGAAGAGGGTCAACAGTTTAAACATCCAATAAACAGTAAGGATGGGGTAGAGGTTGGAGTGGGAGCTGAGGTCAGGGGTTATACTCTCATCCTATAATGGGGCAGAGGGAGGGGGAGAGGGAAGTGGAAGCAGGTGTGAGACAACTACGATTCTGCTTCGTCACTTTAGTGCGGCGTGGCAAGTGTGAGTACGAATGCTCCTTGACGTTTCGAGTCTGACCCTAAAATTTCAGGCTGAGTCACTTAACTCCATGACCAGCATTTAATAATTGCAGATATTATTTCCCTGAGCACGCATGCTGAGATCGTCCTTGGCCACGGGAGACTTAGGGCCACAATAAACGCTTTTTGCGAGCACAAGGTTGCGTTCGCTAAACTTATGGCCCCTCTCTCTACCGTCGCAAGTATCCCCTGACGCAGGAACATGGAGTGTTTTGTCAGAACCTTAAAGATGTCACGGAATGCTTGGTTGACGTTTACCCGGTCACCGCTGTCAACCAAGTGAGCTACGATTGCGCTAGAGATGGACTTTACCATGCCTTTATTTACACAGGCAGGATGGTACTCGCGCATCCGCTTGGACAGGCAGTTTGTTTTTCGGCCAACATAACCTGCCCCATAGGAGCAAGCGAAGAGGTTTCAAAGGGCAGTTTATCCTTGCTTTGAAGGTGAAGAAGTGGAGTGCTTGAGAAGTCTAGTCTTATCTTAGTGGCTGGGTAAGTGCGCGCGATAGCAGCGTTTAAGTGACGATGTAGAAGTTCGCTTGCGGGATTCCCTCGAAAAGGCAAAGTAAGAAATATGTCCTTCTTCTCAACTGTCGGTACATTCAATTTCGGGGACGATCCTCCATATATTTATTTATAAACTTATCGGAGATCGAATCAATCCTGGCTGATGAAGTAAATTCGAAAAAAAGAGGCAAATAAGGACCAAACCGAGAGCGTATAACTCGAACTAAAAAAACGTCTTCGAAAACTGAGAGACCAAGGTTTCTCTAGTGAACAGGAGTTCGAAGCTGTTAAACCCACCGGTACAATTCCCCAGGGCTATATGGTTTGTCAAAGTTGTACAAACCAAACCTTCCAATAGCCCGATATTTGACATGTGCAATTCACCCTATAACGCAATTGCAAAGTGGCTCGTCAAAAGACTTAGGCCGATTCAAGACCAACTAGCACCACGTAGAGTACAGGACACGTTTGAATTCATTGATTCTTTAAGAAACACAAACTTTAATGGAAAAAGATGTTGTCCTTAGATGTCGCGTCTTTATTCAGTCATATTCCCCTCACGGAAACCGTATAATTTTAGCGGACGAGATTGTAAGACGGAGGTTCCCAATCGGCATGCCGGTTGAAGACCTCAAGGAATTGCTCTTTCGCTGCATGCTAACTGTTCAATTCAGTTCCAATGGTCAATTTTATCGTCACATTGATGGCGTAGCGATGGAAGCATCCTTTTGACTTCTACTAGCTGATGTCTTCAGGGGAAAACTAGATAAAAACGAGATCTTACCAGTTATAAAGGACCTTTTTTTCCTAATTTTCAATATGAAGGGGATATTTTTGCAATAACAGATGAAAAGCTTGAGTTGGACACCCTCCTGCATAAAGTGAATCAGGTTCAACGAGCACTAACATTCACTTTGGAAAAAGAGAAAGGAGATTGCCTCCACTTTCTATACTTCCTACTTAGCAGAACACCCGATGGAACAATTCCTAGAAGTGTATTTCATTAGACAACGTGGATGGGTCAATACACGAATTTCTACAGTTTTGTACAACTTACTCAGAAATGAAGCCTAGTCCTTCGTCTCACCAAACGAGCTAGGAGAATGTGTACTCCTGATAGATCGGAGACTGAACTCGCCCTTATATAATACACTCTCCGAGAAAACAGATTTCCCGATAAGTTTATAAATAAATATATGGAGGATCGTCCCCGAAATTGAATGTACCGACAGTTGAGAAGAAGGACATATTTCTTACTTTGCCTTTTCGAGGGAATCCCGCAAGCGAACTTCTACATCGTCACTTAAACGCTGCTATCGCGCGCACTTACCCAGCCACTAAGATAAGACTAGACTTCTCAAGCACTCCACTTCTTCACCTTCAAAGCAAGGATAAACTGCCCTTTGAAACCTCTTCGCTTGCTCCTATGGGGCAGGTTATGTTGGCCGAAAAACAAACTGCCTGTCCAAGCGGATGCGCGAGTACCATCCTGCCTGTGTAAATAAAGGCATGGTAAAGTCCATCTCTAGTGCAATCGTAGTTCAATAGGTTGAAAGCGGTCACCGGGTAGACGTCAACCAAACATTCCGTGACATCTTTAAGATACCGACGACGCACTCCAAGTTCCTAAGTCAGCGGCCATACGGTTAACGAACGCAACCTTGTGCTCGCAAAAAGCGTTTATAGTGGCCCTAAGTCTCCCGTGGCCGAAGACGATCTCAGCATTCGTGCTCACACTGCAGAATCGTAGTTAGTTGTCTAAAACCTCCTGCCACTTCCCTCTTTCCTCCCTCTGCCCCATTATAGAACGAGAGTATAACCCCTGATCTATGCTCCCACTCAACCCTCTACCCAATACTTCCTGTGTATTCGGTGTTTAAACTTTTATCACTCTAACCTCCCTTATATAACTGTAAAGGCCTGATAATGATTAATCGGAAGCGTACGGTCGTCAACCTTTACTTCTTAAATACTTCCCGGAACTCTCCACTTCGCGTGTACTTGTTCCTTCTCAAAGTTAAAATTTTTAAGGTGCGGCGAATACTTAGATCCCAAATGTAATTTGTACATTAATATATTTCTATGGCAGTCAGACGATTTACAGTACTGGACAATATGAAGCGATGACTTCATCAGCAGCACGCGTTAAAATGTATTTAAAAAATGTATTTTACAATTCAGACACCGAAGCACGTTTCATGTGTGTGTTTCGCGGAAGGCGACCACTACGTTGGAACAGGAAGGTTTACAAAATTAATATTTATACCACCCCCTCAACTATTTTTTAATAAGGTCCTTTCTCGTTAATGTTAACTAGCATTTAACACAATTTTTTGTCCTGTATATATTTAAGAGTCTAACATTTCCTCTCTTAAACGGTTACTTTTAACACCACCCATATTGAAGGTGGCCCTGTGCCTTAGCTCAGAGACGGAATACACATCCGCTTTTAATCCAAGTATGTTATTCGTATAACGTTTCTGATTCACATCCAAACCCCTTTTCGGAGGCAGCGACGGACAAGGAAAGAGCTTGGCCTAATGGTGCCGTACACCCAAAAAGATACCCAGTTAAATGGACAGGTGCCGCATTCATCGCAGATGGTCCCTCCTTGTGTGATAATGGCATGATGGCTATGGTACTAGGTTTAATGGTTGCGATTCCATTATCAGTCTTAGTGTTTAACATGGTAATGTTGCGATGATTTACCTCATGATCAGTGTCACTGATGTGGTCAGTCTTGGTTTCACTGAGATCTTTAATGAAATGCGGGCCTGATACTCGAATATGAACAGCTAACTGCTAGCGCTAGTTTAGCTTTTCTTAAAATCAAAAGACCAGGCACTTGCAGCATGTGACTTAACTGATGCAGAATGCCGCAAGTTAAACAAAAAATCAATAAGCACTCGCAAACCGGCACCAAAGAATGCAGCTAAGCTTAGAAATAATAAGTAACAACCCTGGTAAAATTAAAATTTAAATGAAATATAAAAAAGTAAGTTTATTGAAAATAAATAAATGTGCAATAATCGTAAACAAAAATCATCAAAATACACTTTTGTGCATATTAAGAACAGTTTCCATTAGTCCAATTTCCCTAAAAATATTTCTTGCATTGGATTATGATGAGTTTCAGATTGCCCTTTAAATACCGGTGAATACCAGACGACGTTCACTGTTTTTAATTAACTGACCTTAAATCGAGTTTCTGCTATATTTGTTTATCAAAACCATTAAAAAATATACATCGTTAACGTATTTACCGGATAAGTGAGTTTGGAACATTATTTTTAATGTATATGACCGTTTGGCTGCTTTTTTACCGAGAAACATAAACGTCCACAACAAACTTCGATGAACTATAAATCTTAGATCAATATTAGATCAATATTAGATCAATATATTAGATATTTCGCTGACGAATGTCTACGTACTTTATCTCTTCTCACAGCTAAGACAAGATAATAATGGAAAACCTTGACCGTTTTTGACTTCCTTGAAGTTTTACGATATTATTTTTGCTGAAAATGAAAGAACTTTCTTTTTTCTCTTTATATGGGAGCGTTTTTCGCTGTGTTTACTTTTAAGCTTGGTTCTAAGACTATAGAAGCACAGTATCATAGCAGAATATATAGAAAGATTTTATGAAAATGGCTAATTCTCTTCCCATATCTTTTCAAAATTCTATTTTATACAATAGGTATCGTAACCCATACTTAAGATTTAACATTGTTTTCTTGGAGTCAATCCGCATTAACATATACGTATATTTATTTAAGGTTCGAATTCACGATGTGGCAAACCAACCTACTGTCAAAAAAGTTCATTACTGAGTTTTGTGCCCAAAATCAGCACAAATTTGAGAAAACGAATTTTTACAGCTAATCTGGTTTCTCAGTTCCGGGAAACACCCGATTCCTGACCCTAGCCTTCGTATGATTTTTCTTGTATTAAGATTCTTTAACGGTTCCAGAAGGTAGTGATTTGAAACCTTTCTTGCTTCTACTTATGCCTTTTTGTAGCACAACAAATAGTTTTTCTTCTGTGACAGTAAATAGCATAGGAAATTTCTTGGATATCCGACAGCCTCCAAGGTCACCCAAATCCTGTCTGTTTTGTTGCAGTAATCAAGGTTGAAAATGTCGTATTCTTTAGTAAATGGCTTTCTGAGACTCAAATCAACCCAACTTATCCAAATAACAAGATTACAATATTCTAAAATACTTACTTAATTGTCTATCATGACATTGCATGGGTAAGGCCATCTACTGGTGCAAATAAAAACGAAGCGAAGGACCAGACCACATTAAACCCATTTTCCTGGGACTCTTCCCGTAACTAAAGAAGTCTCTAGAGCGGTCAGCGACCGTCTCGCACAAGACAAATTTCGGGTTATCACACATCAGAAACGGCTACTTCACGACCAGTTATAAAACAAAAGCACAATTCATCAACCGGAGAGCTTAAGGTGATTTTCTTTTTATAGTGTATTGGTAGGAAAGGCAAATACGTAGGTGAAATCGCGAGTTAACGCAGGACGCAGATGTTCGACTTATCACCAATGGGGGGTGGGGGGGGGGGAAATGACGTCAAATATCAAATTGCCCGCATTCGATAGAACCGAGCCAAGCTCGATGAGGCACAATCATCCCGAGCGTGCGTCTTGAGTTGCTTTACTCATGACTCACCAGCCTGCAGTTCGTCCCAAAAGTAATGATTGCCAAATGCCCTGCCAAACTCCAAGAATTCTCACGCGATAAACACCTGGTAGGCACCACTTGCGATAACAAGCCTGCTATAACAAAGCGCATAATAATTAGAACGTATCTCACTAACGGTAATGATGCAAGCGCCCCCATTTACGTGTGATGTGGCAGAAGACGTAATCGCTGCACAACGTACGACCACCTGCGATGAGACTGATAACTGCTACCTTCAGTAGGGTGTTTTACGGAAAGAAACTATCATAAATCTGACCAAACTACTAAAATTTCTCATCTAGGTGGCAGACAAGGGGGGTTACACTAGCGATTCATAGCGAAAGATGGTGGGTTTCTAGGGCGTATGGTAGGGTCATTATATCCATCGGCTGTTAAACCGTAATTATTCAAAAGATTTTGCGATGCTTTGGGTGTCAACGCCGATTCAGTCACCCTTACCGGGAGCCCAAGAAATTGCTATGACGTGCTACTGTTAAGGTAACGCCTATGAGTGCAAATGACTATTGCTGGCTAAAAGAAAGCCGCTGATGAAAGGCCATAAAATGCGCTGGCAGTACTGAGAACAAATTGCATGATGGAGGGAAGAAAACCAGCCTACTTGCGCTCCCGAAACGCCTACCGTCAGGTGCTGCCCATCAGTACGATCGCAGCGCCAGACTGTTGTTCCAATTCGGACTGAACTAGTAAATTATCCTTCCACTCAGATGCTACCTGAAAGACTGGTTTTGTTGGTTCGTTTTGTCCCGAAGATTGGATGCAATCCCTGCGGACTCACAGATTCCCTTTTGACGACTGATTGCGTGTCTGTTTTAATCAATGCTGGACTACTCGCATTCCATCCTAATTGAGATCTCAGGATGAACGAGTGGCAGCATCGGAGTACAAATGCAGTTAACAGGTGACTACCTAGCGGTCCGCTAAGCGATTATACAACCAATGCCACAGATTTGCTGTGAAGACCAGAGAAAAACAAGGAATAATGACTGCTCCAGCCTTATTACTGTCCAAAGCATTTGGCATTACTGATATACGGCCTCAGCGCCCATACAGTGCACCTGATCAGCAAGTGAATTATAACCGGTGGAGCAGTAGCACCGTAATCCTCGTTGTAGTTTATCTGGGGTTAGTTCACACTGAACCGGCACTAACTGATAGGTGCTCACTTATTTTCTAACCTTGCAGCCTGGGAATGGAGCTGGATGAAGAGGAAGAAAATCCCCGTGGCAGGCACTTATATACCTTTGAAAATGTCCCATTGGGAGCGCCTAGGCTGATCGATAATCAGTGCCACAACCATGATATTTCGGTACCACTTACTCGCCATTTTGATCTCTCGTTGATGGACGCTCAATGGTTGGAGTGTTAGACTTCTGATCAACAGGTCGCGGGTTTGAGCATCAAGTGGACCACCACCTGGGGTTTGTTATGATTGGCTAAGGATGACTAATGATCAAGAAATGGCCTTTCCACTCTCCGTTGTCGTGTCGGCATTGGTAAGCTGCCTCTTACTAGTAGCCGCTATGCGGCTGCTGGCATGGCTCGAGAGGGGACCGCAAGGTAGAATGGGCTGAGTGAGTTCCGTTAACGATCGGTGAGCATTCATCAACAAATCACAAGAATGTTAGCCAGATGCTTCAGCCCTACCGTCGTCAACAGGGAATCTATCATGTGGCATAAAAATATGCAAAAGCAGATTTTAGAAGAATTAAATTTAACTTTTGGCTGAATAAACATCAGGCGGTTTGCAGACACTCCTTTCTGTCGGGTTGTAAAAAACGGATGCTATAGGTGCAGTGAGTTCATCAAGGAAAAACATTTTACTGCGATTTCACCTAAGCACAGTGATAACTACTCAATTACTTTATCACACTGCCAGAGTCACGATGAAGGGGAAAGTTTGGAATCATATGCTGAAAAAATTTGAACAAAATCATCATTATTGTCTTAGGAAACAGTTGAAGCAACTGTTTTCAGTGACTGAAACATAAACATGGCTACTTTTGTATTGTGTCTGACATCATTGGACGGTAATATTTCAGTCTGAGTTGTGGTTATTGTTGATGCAAATGGAATTTTCAGCATGCTAATTTAGGATTCTCATAGTAAGAATGACAAAAACGAAATCAGATTACCTCACAAATCATTTGCCACTGAGCTTAAGAGGATAAATTCATTTAATTCGTTACAGAAAGTGGGAAATTTTTGTAAGTATAACTGAGAAGGATAACTTAGCAGATAGCATACATATAAATTCGAACAGGCACCATGTAATATACATCGTACATTCTGTTATGATTTTCCCTTGGTTAGGAGTGTTAAAAGTTCAAATGAAGGTTTTACATGTAAAGTAAACATTGAATAGTACTTTCTTCTAATTAATTGTTGGAATAATTTTGAATTCATCTGGAGATGGTGAACTTTTCATATTGGTTGTTTAAAATACTCAATTATAGCACAAAACACTTGAAGCAGTGCATTTTTATTTTTAAATAATCATTTTAAACACTAAAAGAAAGTCAGTGTTTGCATTATGGTTTTCATAAAATCCTTAAATTAATACGCCCGTTTCGTTTATATTTACCACGGAAAGACAAACAAGCATTTCATGTTTTAACTTGTTATTTTATTAGCAGAAAAGTCTGGAAAACCGTTGTATCAGTGTGAATCTGACTGAGTAATATAGAACTGTTTTGCATTTTCACAAGTGTTGTCCAACGTAAGCGTAAATCATGAGAGGTAACTAGTCGTAAAATTGACAGTATTGACAGTACAAACTGAAATTTGTCGAGCAAAAATGTCTTATATTTAACCTACAAACTAAAACCATTTGGTGGCAAACTCCAACTTTAGTGACAGAAAGCGATAAATACTTAAGTTCGAAAATATCTGTGAAGTAAACATTCACTGTTAAACCAATCGACAACACGAAAAAATGATAAGCATCCGTCGAAGACATATACCTGCAAATTAAGCGGAGATAATAAATCACATATTTCTCTGCAGCATACAAAAGCTAAACTGAAACTGATTCCACCAAAACACCGAGTATATCAAAAATTAAGTCGCGGAAAATGACTGGAATGGTTCATGAGCAACAGCACCAGAGAAGTAAAACAATCCAAATAAGTGGAGGTTTTAGCTTTAAACTGGCCAATCAACCCTGTCTTAGGTCATTGTAGACAGGTGCATCGACCCTTGAAGTGTTCATCTTTCTTGTGTAGGGATGCAGTTTTTAACTTCAGGACGCAGAGTTTGGTAAGGGTGTGCATGTTCTATGTAAGCATATATCGAGGCTCGAGTAGATTTCTACATCCTAGCCAACTCACGCGCTACCCTGCTGGCGGAAAAATGGAAAGTATGATTTTGCTGAGGTCACCGGGCAGCTTTCTCACAGGTTTACGGCATTTTGCTTTCAATGCCGATGCGAAGGACAGTGCGAGTCACAGAGGTAGGCGCGATCGCAGCTTCAACAACTGTTGTCGCCTGTTGTTTCGGATTCATGTCCGAAATCATCATCAGAGAGAGAGAGCATCAGATACAAGTAATTCATGCACATAGAGATGCAGGATGTGAAGGATGCAGTCGCCATACTACCGCAAATAACTCCCCTGTCTTCATCGAAAATGGTTGCCCTTGGATCGGAAATTGCCGGAATTCAAGTAGGTACTCGAACTGGTCCATCAACACTGACTTTTAAATATTATGTTCACCTGAGTGGCTAATTAAATTTGTCATACTAAGTCTCGGCACTGAATATGAGTTAGAAGGTCAATGCACTTTTAACCATTTTGACCTATATAGCGTCATAAGCTATCGACGCAGGCAATGTGGTAAAAGACATTCAAATCTTATTCTAGCCTTGTTCAATCCCAAAGCAAGTCATACCCACGGTCTGTTTCCTTCCTGCCATTTGTGCCTTGCTTCCGTTGAGGTCGTAGGAAGCTGATCATAAAATACCCTATTCCACCATACTTGACCACGCAGGTAGCGTGTCTCGTCAATCGTTGCCTCTGCTGTTTTGGAATGCATGCTAATTGTTTCCTTCCTGTTCAAGAGGAAAAATAAATTCTTCCTACAGAAGCAGATGATCTGTTAAGTAATCCTCTCGCGACAGTCACCAGGCAGCTGATTGGTGAGTTTCGAAGAAGAAGATGGAAAGGATTACTTTTCTACCCCCACTCCCCGATACGATATTGGGCAGGAATCACATATACTGCAGGCAGCTTTGAGTTAAATTTCAGGGAAATATCGGTAAGGGTTGAGATTGGAGTTAAAACTAGGATTAGGATGCATGTAAGGCCTATTCCAATTCCTCTTTGCTATCTGGAAAGCCTTACAAGCCATTTCAACCGGAACCATCGAAAAATTGATATTTATACAGCAAAACATAACTGGCAAAGCAAAGAGAGACTGGAATGGCCATTTCTGGCTTATTACTCGTCATCAGCAAGCCATACCCAACCCTAGGTTTTGCGGTACCTGCGACTGGAACTCACGACCTGTTGGTTAGAAGTCCAACGCTGTAACCCGCTGCGTCATGAGCTCGATGTCTCGCTGCTCTGCGGTTGCTGGTGGAGCTCGAGATTGATTCCAAGGCACAACAGGACGAGTGCTTTCCGTTAGCGATCGGTGAGAGCCTACTTACCGCGGTTAATATTCACGATGGAAACCGGCAAGATAACGAGTTCTTGGTGCAGTGGGTTAGAGCATTGAACTTCTAACCAACATGTTGTGAGTTCGACCCCCGGATGCTGCAACATCTGGTGTTGGGTATGGCAGGCTGATGATAGTTACTAAGCCAGAATGGCCATTCAAGTCTCCCTTGTATTTGTCGGTCAAGTTATGCTGCCTATATCTTTAGTCGGGTTGCGCTCCCATAACAAATGCCGAACATGGAGGTGTGGTGGCACGCCTTGGGGGCGGCTAGGACTTAGGGGACCCAGCCGCGCCAGCCACCTGCGCCCTCTCCCGCCTCCGGTCTTCTTGAATCTGTCTTGACACCGGGCTCAGGTAGGGGAGGAGAAGAGAGTGCGGTAGCTGCAGCGCAAGGCTACTATCACTTAAAACTAATTCACGCGCAAGTCACCGTCCCTACATCACCTGGTGTGGAGCATACGGTGGACCTCGTCGAAATCGACGGTCGAACTGTGTATATCTTTAGTCACTATGCAGCTGCTGGTGGAGATCGAAATTGAGGCCCAAGGCAGAATGGGACGAGTGATTTTTGTAACCGATCGGTGAGCACCTACTTACCATTAATATATTTCTACTTTGACTTAACCCGATTGAAAAGTAGAGATGAGATAATCATAATTAGGAAATGTTTGCAGAAAACATCACTTTCACGAAAACGCACGTATTGTCAACCTTTCGGTGCTAAAATACTGGTTCATATTCCTGTTTGTCAGTATTACGGGATCTGCAACACAAACTCTACTATAATTCCAAATATTGGAGAACTCATGAAAGCTCTTTCTATTCTGCCCGCGTTTGAAACGAACTTATTTAATATAAACCTGGAGGAGGCAAATTGTATATTTTTGTTGTTGTATAGGTCATAATATCTTCCACAACATGCATCATTAACTACCTGCACAGGAGTAAATACAGAAGGCACATTCATGTTCATTGAGTTCATTTACTCATCCGGTTCAATTAGCTGCTTGAATTATTCTGACAGAATGTAGATGCTTGTATTGACGGTCTCTCCAGAGACTTAAGCGCGTAACCCTAAGCTGCGAAACAACCATCAAGGTAGGATATCGTATGAGCCCACTGTATGGAACGTCTCGTTGAATCATTTCCTGAAGGCTGTAAATTTATTTGACGTTTTTATTGTCAGCTGCTTACGGCCTCACTAAAATCAAGTCCTGTGACGGGGATGAAACAGGAATCCGGCTGTGAGAGGCATCGTCTTATGTTAAGACCGTAAGAGGCGCCAGAAAATGTGGTGTAAGAAACAACATTGTTGGCACCGTTGTATCCTGCATATGAATTTTTGAATAAGTTGCGAAAAAATAAAGTTTTATCTGCCACATAAACTGCACCAATTGCCTTCA
Organism: Schistocephalus solidus; assembly: GCA_017591395.1. Lineage (NCBI taxonomy): Eukaryota > Metazoa > Platyhelminthes > Cestoda > Diphyllobothriidea > Diphyllobothriidae > Schistocephalus > Schistocephalus solidus. The sequence continues at coordinate 62,430 of WEDG01002045.1, read as the reverse complement.
AGTATACATAGGCCAAAGGGAACGAAGACTGGAGTCGGCGTTGCATAAACCTGTTGAGGCAGTTGATGGGAGATTCGCTGGCACTTGGAGTTGTTCACTGACAAGAGTGAAATCGCACTTTCGGTTTCGTTTCCACTTTGGTGTGGCGCCACGCGCGTGGTGGACAAGCCATGAAAATTAATTCAAACTTCCAACCACATATCAAGCAATGAGCAGCAAAGCTGAAATACTCTACACAGTCACAGGACTGAAAACCACGAAAAAGTGCCAATGACCGAATTGAATGGTCATTTCACAATTAAATCTGCTTCTTTTGTGAATTTATTCCTATCATAGTAGTTGGGCTGGCAAACCAGCCCGACAACTTACATGAAAATACGACTGTGCTCCGTAATAGCATCCTAAAAGTTAATAGCTAAGATTCACGGGATGCTTTTTTCTCGAGAGTTTAGCTTAATAACATCAAATATTACTTGCTGGTCTCCTTAAGTGCATCAGTTGACTCAACGCTTAAATAAAAACGGTCTGTGCACAAAATACACGCAAAATCTACCAAGTAAGATGGTCGTCGCTAATGACGATTCACATTGATTAGGCAGTTTTTTCTGAAGACGGAGAATATGAAACAATCTACATATAAGGGACTTCTGGTGAAACGGTCGCATGTTTTTGTCCCTCTGTGGAGATCTGGTCTACAGTTTATCCTTTCAGCTGTTACCGGCTATCGTAAATTCTAGGCGTTGATACCTTCAGCTAAATATAGGATGCAATCTTATTGTAAATAATGTTTAAACAGAAATGTTGAATAGAACGTAACGGTCAAGGATTTTCTAAAACCATTTCCTTTGCTTAATTGTATCAAAATTACTCAATAATGGGTATTCTCACCTCCTAACAGTTGAAGCAGTAATCAGAGTAATTATTTGCAGTATATATACTCCAAATTGGAAAGCTGCCGTGTCAAGCAGAATATATTTTAATTTTCCTGAAATAGTAAAGAAAGCGTCCTTAATTTGCCACCATTGTTCGATAATTTAAAGTGGTCTCCGGGCTTCCTGGTCACACGATTCTTCCGATGCAACGTCAGGTTTATCTCATGGTCGCTTAGGATTGCAAAAGATCAAATCAGCTCCCTTTTGAGGAACACGGGTTGTTTTTTTGAAAAAAATTGGTTCTTGCCAAATAGCTGACGTCGATCGGAAACCGCGGTGCATGCGACTGATTTGAGTTTCGTCTGCAGTTGGGGGATGTCGTGATTTACAGAATCCCAGTTTCAAGGTTTGAAATAATTTATGCTGCAAGACGAAGATGACGTCGGCGGTAGGTATGATTTCAAGTGGGTAACAGCACAATGCCCATATTCTTATTCATGAGGTTCAAAACATATTCATCCAAATTCAAACACAAATTTAAATTTCAACCTTTGGAATAATCTCCAACGTTCTCGGCTGGTATTTTTGTAATTTTAGCCACTGGACTAAATACGGGGTTGTCTTAAACAAAAATTCATCCAAGCTTTGAAAGCGTTTTGCAGAATTCCTGTTTATTTCCCTTCAACAATTAGGAATATTCCCACAAAACCATAGTGATGCAGGATAATGCCTTGACGACATCTTGGTATACCACTGGCTGAGGCGAACTGTTTCATGGAGTACCCTCTATGGTCATCGGACTTCGCATCTTTGGATTTAAGGCGTGGGTTTAAAGGATAAATGCTATGTAATAAAATTGGCAATACTGTCTGAATTGAGAATAGCCATTGCATAGAAATGCATAGAAATATTAATCGAAATATTTTCAATATTTGACATTCATTGCTTTGTGGGAGCAACGGTGTATGGGCCAGAAAGAATATCAGTTTAAAAATAGACTGAAAAAAACACACAATATATAGTAGGTTCTAGTCGACCTTGAGCTTTAAACGGATTTTAATAAACACTGACCTTATAAATATTCAAACTGTGCATACAATTTGCAACACCCTTAGCGCATCCAAAAAATAGTGTAAAAGTCGATAATTCCTTGCGCAAGTTAGCATCAGAAAGGGTTTTCCCGCATGTAATTCTAATGCCACTCCTACACCAGCCCGAATAACTCTTCAAATGCATCTCCAAATAACTTGTGGTACCTTTGGTACTAGGTTTTGGACTGAGACTCTGGTAGGTACTCAAATCCTTGCTCAATTCCGAACGCCTGATTTCAAATAATAAAGGTTAAGTCGCAGCAACCAAGGGCTAACCCAGTGGAAGATACGAACTAAAGCTTTGCTAAAACTGTCAAGTAGATCAGATGACTCCAGGGTCTAAAATGTTTCCGTAGTATTTGAAGCACCCCCATACGTTGAAAAAAAATAAGCTGTGACTTCGTCTTCTTCTTCTTTATCCGGGCTGCTGACTAGCACGCATATGCTTTCTGTCCCAAAAATTACCGGATATGAAATAATGAAAACAGAAAACTCGGGTGACGTGCTTTTAGCACTGAATCGATTTGGGCATTCATAATTTAGTGCGTAATGGCCGAGAAAGGGCTCATGAAATTCCCCAGGGTAAGATTCCTGCCGAAGATTACCCGTTGTGCAAAGTGTGTGTGCCATCGATCGCTGGGTAATTTTTTAAGGGATATCACCGTTACGGGAAACTTGAGATTAACTAATCCAGGGACTGAACGCAGCTCAGCTGGGGCTATTTGTTACCAGTCCTGAACTACATAAAATGAAAATTTAATTTAACTGGGAACAATTTATTGGCTGAAGGAGTATTTAAAAAGGGATAAATTTATAAAACGACTTCTTAATATTAACACAAACGTGTACGTATGTAGTCATATGATATAAAAATTTGGTGTATTAAGGGTGTACTACTGAAAATGGCCAATTTTCTAAATATTTTGCAAACTCAGTTTACGGTGTCTAGCCATTTGGAGGGGCTATACATTTTCTAGTTTGCTCAGTAGTAAAGTTAATGGTAATTCAAGACTTCAAACAGCTGGATATCTTGCAATAAGGGAAGGGAAGCTGAAAATCAGAAAATGGACTGCCGAATAGCAGGGATATGTTGACTGGTTTGAAAACAATTGGACTGGAAATGGCGAAAATATCCAAATTTGGCAAAATCCAGTTTATCACTCAGTTTACTTTCGACTGGTTAAATGGGTCCTGACAAATTTTCTACTGTTGGCTTTCTTTAAAGATAACTCCTGATACCAGCAGCTTGGGCATTCAACAACCATTTAATATATTAAACGCCTGAGTAATTCGGATTATGAGTGGCATGGGGACAGAAAATTTGATACTGAATAATCTGGGGTTTTAACGTAGCTAAGTTGATGTTATACTTTACAAAATTAGCTTAGGCCATCGGAAACAAAATCAGTTATTATAACAGTTACAGTTCAGTGACAAAATATTTTTTATGACCGAAAGATACCTTCAGACGATTCTTTTACAAACTCACTTATCTTCCAAAATCCTGGTTCATATAAAATGACCGACAACTGTGCTTATGTCCATAAGATATACAATCCGTTGAAAATGGTGATGAACTAATGAAAGCTTTTAAATATTATGAATACTTTAAAAATGGTGCTCCCACTCTTTATCAGGTCTATAAACAGCCTGCCATTCAGAAGCCAAAGCAATGCTTATTAAAGATAACAAGGTATTTTTATATATTTTACGTTACAGAGCATACTGTTCGTATTCTTTAAGCTATTGTCATTGTAGCTTCCTACACTTGAATGATTAACATCAGTCATGTTGCGACTGGTAGGCCTACACCGGTTATTGTTAAATATGTGAGGACCACATTACTCAATCTATGCTAACACTACGTTGACTTATTTCTTAATCCAGTACATCCGAGGGACTTGACTTGAGCACCTCGCAAAATAAGTCGTGGCTTGGAAGATTGCCAAATAACGGAAAAATGCAATCCATACGAGAGGATTTTGAGGTGCCTGAGAGGTACAGTGAACAGATCATTCTCAGCGTAGTCTTAATGGAACTCTCAGAGGTGTGGAATTAGAGTCTTGCTTAAAGAAGCCTGCCACATCTCGATTAGGAATAAGGTCGTGTATGGCACACATTGACCGGCTAATTATCTTTGAAACCCACTAATACCACGCCTGGGTCCATTCCCCTTGACTGTCTTGCCATTGGAGCCAGGCGCGTTGGATAGCAGAGAGAAAGGGAGACAGAGAGAGTGTCCGATGCAGTTCCCAAACACCTCATGATAAATGAATTAACGCGCAGTCCTTGAATGTTGTGTCCACTAAATGGGACACGTGGTGGAGGTCATCATCTTTAATTACTCACTAACGTTTAGGGTACTGGCAGTTGACGGGATATCTGAGCGTTACTCAGGATAGTGGGGAAGAATGCCCTGGCTCCATTTTACAATGGGTTTTGGAAAATTTATCCTTTGCGTCAAGGGGCAGGTCAACTCATTGAGGATTTTATGTGTGGAGTTAAGGACCAGGCAGTGTCTAGCACGTGTAGATGTGCTGTTCAACTCTGTTGAAATCAGCACCTATCAAAATCTCCGGTGCTTTTGACTTTATCTAGTGATCTGAACACAAAAGACATAATAATATTGACTGGAAATATAGGTATAGCACGTCAACGTCTTTGAAAGCAAACTAACGTTCTATTCAACATTGCGTGCTCTACAAAGCAGTTATGGTTCCAAAATATTTTTAAACGGAGCGGATCCGCTGTAGTCCCAAGTTATGCCTGATCCCATAATTTTTCCCATTTTCATCAGAATTAGACTGCCCTGTCAATTTTTCTTGCTAACGGAATGAAAATCTTACTCAAATATCTCGTTTTTATACGCTGACAGATTATATCCTGGTGTTTTCCAACACTTTACTAGGAATTTCGGTTGTTTGCAAGAAGCTCTATATATGAGTTCACCTGCTGTTGTTCATTTGCTGCCGGTAGGGGATACCAGGACCGTTTTTATTCCTTTAGATTAACTTTAGGGGAAGCTATCACGGCAGCTTCTTCTTACCAGTTATAACTGGATGGATTTGATCGTTGGCTTCTATTTTTTTTTAATATCGTTAACTTTTTCGTGACCTACTACAACCACCAGAAACAAAAGAAGACGTGCTAAACTGTAGTGCGTATAGCGTTTCACCGTATAATCGATGGATTGAGGGAGAAAGAAAAGGCTGAAATGACCTCTTTTATCTTCGTTTTTGCGTCATGCAGGCATAGACCGTTTATCCATCGCTTGATACAGGCTTGAATAAGCCTAGGATAAATTTACACTTCGTTTACGATAAGACAGAATAAAATGAAGTTGACGTAAATGATTGCTAAAAAAACAACACAACGTAACGTTCTTTAATTGGCCAAAATTTATTCAGTAAAAGCCATGCAAGTACTTTCGTGGAGGAAATGCGTTTATTAATCACCTGAGTTAAAATCTACATCTATCAATAAATCTGTAATACGACATAAATTATTTTGAAGCGCTAGTTATTGGAAAACGGGTTTTAAATGGATAACACCACCTATATTAATAGTCCCTATCGTCCCCTAGTACTGGCTTAGGAGAAAATTATTTTTTTAAAATTGAACTCACAAATATGTTGAAGAATGTGAAATGCGCTAGATTCGTTTCCCCAGGGAAATGTACCTCTGTCAAGGATTTCAAGATCTGGAAAAGAGACAGAATCACTCGAGCGATAGACGTAGGACATCAGAAATAACAAAGTATTCACTGACTGTCCAAGGAAATCTTAAAAGTAATCGACCCTTATGATCGTTAGTAAAAACCGTGCATTTTCCAAAATAAAAGTTTTCCTAATAGACGGAAAATGTTGGCTTCAAATTTCACTTCTTAATACCTTGTAAATTAAAATACATACTTTTCGAGCTTGTTTTTTAACCAAAATATTTTAAGACCCATAGTTATCTTGGTATTCATAATTCTTAGTCCCATTTTGAATACTTTAATGACTAACTTGTAATGTCTTCGCAAAACCTCGTGGGTTACTCTTTCTTATATTAAACTAACTGTGGAAAACCAGTATTTAGCATCAGAATTAAGTTAAGGCTGTATTCCTCCTACACCACTTAGACACTAAGAACTCGCTAGCTTTCCGATAACATTGCGAAATATAAAGCATTTTGAGTATTAAACTTTGATCCACCGACCATCAGCATTCTACGTAAGCAATCATGAGCCACATTTGTCTCGTTTACTTTAATTATTTATTTGTCTTTCTGGACCTGATATTAAGAAGATCGAGGTAAAAACGAAATTCTATATTGGGAATTAATTTTACTCCCTTATGTCGTTTGTAAACAGAATTTGGACGCTGATGAGTTCTATTCATTCCATAATGCATTCGTTTACAGCATTGTCTGAACGACGTTGGTTATGTCTGCTGAAGGTATTAAATTTTTGGGCACGTAAAACTAATCAAAAGGGCTTACTTAGATGACAACCGTTATTTCGACACACGGCCGATGGATGAACTGACTACTAAACAACTCCATTTCGTCTTTAACATGACAAGCTGCATCGAAAATTCAACTGTAACCATTTATTTGCGTTAAAGGGCATTTAAAAGTTACCGTCAGAGTTTATTGAGCAGGTGTTCACCAGTAGTGTTTGTGTCTAATGCATTTCGGTCCACTGAGCGGCTATTTGACCCTAGAAGCACAGCATTTAACCTGTTCCATCTGAAGACTGGAATTCAAGCGGCCAGGGTCACCAAACCCTAGATTGGGCAAAGGTTTGAGTTGTCTGATTCGTTTTTGTCTCCCTAATCATCACTGATAGTTTATAAGTAGAAACAAAAACATAAAAGCTTCAAAGTAAGAGGCTTAGTTTAGTAACAAATTATTCTTGAGTTATAATGTAGAGATTACTTTATCAAGTATTTCAGTCATCGAAAGGACGCCTACCTTAAATTATTCAAAATTTCATTTTAACTAATATTTTATTTTAGGCAAGCGTGTTCGAAGTACGGGTATCCCATATTGAAGCCTGTATGTCGACAACACACATCGCATATGCCTCAATATCATCAAGCTGATACTCTTTTAACTAGCACAGTGGGCTAAAAGCCGTGTCTTGGGAGCTTGTCCATTGGAATTCCTCGTTCTTAATGCGACCTCAATGGCAATCGCACTGGTTTCCATGAAAACCTGGTCAGTCTTGATCGAACTTGGCATGTGTGGCAGGCCTATTGGAAGTCAGCTCTTTGACCGGCTGTTCAAACCTACAGCACCGAACCAGTTCTCTAGGAAGACTGTAATTAAAGCGGCCAGCATCACCTAGCCTGGGATAAAGCAATGCAGCCGCAGGTGTTTCTTGGTTATTTAGTCATCTCGGTCACTTCAATTTCCCTATTTATCAATAAAAATTTCGAGCTAGGCTTAAAAGCAAGATTAGAAACGAAACCACGAAGTATTAACCCGAGTTATGCCACAGAAATTACCATGTCATTGTGAGATCATGTATCATAGGTTTAAAATTGTATCCAGTTAAAGGTATATTTCGTGGTTTCGCAGGCCACAAGTAGGTCCCCGATGAAAACAAGCTCTGCTAACTTCATGCATGATGAAGGTGCGCAAAAACAAGCCAAATTTAACAAGAGTTTAAACAATTGATCTGTCATTTCTGGAAACGCCTCACACAATAGCGTTCTGATTTATGTAAAATTAGTTTCTGAGAGCAGCAGTAAAGTTACGAATGTTAGATAACGCTATTAGGCCTATCCTGAATGACTCCCCAGTTCACCTTACTCTATCTTTTATTATAAGTGTGTGAGCTGCACAAAAGATCCTATTGAAACCTTGTTTTCGATGCCACACAAAACATATTCCTCACTTTAATTAATCTGACACTCTTTTGAGCAACTAGGGTCTGGGAGGCTTGCAATTGATAGGATAACTTGGTCATCTCAGGGCGGCGAGTCAGGCTGAAATGCTTCACGCTTGATGCAGCCACTATGGTACTCCCACCAAGTTTGAATGTCAACCATTCACCTGTGTTTGTGTGAAAACTTGGTCCATTGGGACCAGACGTGTGTGGTACGCTTAAATGAGCTGTTTAGCTTTGTCCGTCAGGGCACCCGTTCCCGGCTCAGGGGTGTAAAAGGAATAGGTTGTGCGCAAGCTACCGACCTTGCTATTATCGGGCTCCGCATCACATGGCGCACACCATCGATGGCAATGTTCAAATTGTCATGCCCAATGGAAAACAACTCGAGGGTTTTTCAACGGCAAGGAGCGATGCTGCAGTAATAGAAACAAATCATAACACCGTGTGTTGAAAGTTAAGGCCGTGGATTAGGGTGTAGGATAAGAAAAAAGAGGCATTCAGATGGGTTTTAGAGGGGAGGGGAGATGCGGGTAGCCCCGCGTTCACCTGCACCATGGAATCCTTTACGGAATGCAGACCTGTCAGTTGCCACCGAATGCATTCACTTTCATGCGGGAATAATGATATTGAGTCCAGTCAGCTTGCATGAGCGAATACCTACGCTTGTTTTGCCTTGCAGTTACAGCCTACAACCCTGGCTAACCTTCACAACGATGCCAGAGCCTGAGGCTGGCTCTACTAATGGGTTCAAGTGAATGTCTGAAACGTTGCGCCTGTAAATCTTTTCCAGTGATTACATTTCCTTCTCCTGGACTATTTCCTGGAACTCAACGTTTTGATTCTATCAACAAATTATTGCGTAATATGCTAACTGACCAGAACCGTATGTCCTGAAATGGCTAATTCCAGCTTACGTGGCGTCTCTGATCGGTCATACGTAATGCCACGAGCTGCCTGGCGCCTAGCTCAGGACTGTGATCGTCAGTGAATGTGAACTTTGAATGCTTCCGTCAGCAGCGTGATCTCTCCCTTTAATTAGTTTACTAAGGTTAACAATAGTGCATTCTATTTCCTTTAGATCCAGGGTTGTCAGTTAGTTATGTGTCGATTATAAGATCTCTTAAAAGTGGCACTGGATTTCTGTAGTCTTTTTTGGCTAAGCTTTCGATTATCGTTGACACCTATTTACGTGGCTTCCACCAGGTCATTTTAAACTGGAACCCCAGGACTCATTGTAAGGCCCATGAGTCGCACTGCAGTAACAATTCACACTAACGTATTGACACTGATAAAGCACCGTAGTCCTGGTTTGAGTCTACCGTTGACGGTGGCTGTAAATGACACCTCTTCTCACGAAGGGCCTTTGTTGTTACCATTACTTGGGAAATTTCTTGTTAGGAAGCGTACTTTGAAGTCAAAATACTGTGACTCTAAGCGGCCTCATCAAACGTTTTGTAGCCTCCAAGGACAAGAGATGAAAGAATTGACTAAAAACACTTTTTTTATTACCACTTCTCTCGTGTTTAAGGTAGTTACGGAGGCAGACTTTGAGGGTTGGCCGTCTGGCACTCAAGCTGTTAGCATGCCGGGTATACATGAGTATGGGATGATCTTCTCATTTTCTTTTGCACAAAAATCGACCTTGATATTTGGATTGCATAAACGGAGACAATTACTGAAGAATAGTTTGAAATAAAATATTATCCTTGGCAGTTGAATGAGTTGAAAAGACAAATTAGCTCCGTTTTTTGGTACGCGTTTGAGACAACTTAGATTTCATCGGACATGTTGCTTGACTAACTTCCATCATTTTTATAATAACTTTACACCCTTTCTGATCGTACAACTGTATTTATTGTTCCCAAAGTAAAATATGCATATTTTGTGGGCTCATTCAAAATTTATGCCACTTAAATCTGGTATCTGGGTATCTCTCGACCACCTGCAAAAGCTACCGTCACTCAAACATAACCATTTATGGAGGTCTTGAAGGAACAGAAACCGAAATTTTCAAAAAACCTTTTTGATCCCCAAATAATTTTGAACTTGCTCTGCTGTTGCACTTCTGCTTAAACTTTACATGCCACATACTGTATACGTTCCTTGTATGTGCAATCTTCCATTTAGCTAGGCTATTAAGAAGATGCCATGTAGTGGTCCTTAAATTTTGCACTGTACCTAGGCTATGTGGTATGATAAGCAGGATTCGGACACGGGCACATACGATGATGTATGAATACAAAGTTCCGAAACTTTGCACATTTCATAATTACTAGCATTTTCAAACAGAACCTTACCCTACTTTCAAGTGCAAGATTTTGAGAAGACTTAATTCGCCACCACCTGAAAAGAAAACTTTGTGTTCCGGTATTCCATAAAATAAAGTTAAATTGGTAGAGGCATAGAAAGTCGGTTCTAAAAATTCCTATTATTTAATTTGTCATCTTAACAGAAAGGAACCCATTCAAATGTCGGCATCCTTTAGTGATTGAAATAGCTCGGGACTATGTTCCATGATAAGTGGTATTACAAGCGCTTGGACTTTTGATTAACATGACCTGAGATGCGTTAATTTAATTAGCATAGGCAGTCCAGTTTTGTACCTTGTCTTCGGAGTTGAGTCGCAATGCTTCCTTTTCACTTTTATTTACGGTTTTTTTGTGTTTTTCGTCCGAGGACAACTTTTATCACATGTGCGCTATTAGCTTTTGACGTTTGGTTAAATTGGGATGTTTTAAGTGCTCAGCCATGCCACATCAAACTTCTCCATGCGGTTAATCGTGTACTATTCAATGTTAGCGGAAAATTGCTTTCATCGGTGTTATTTTTTGTGCAAACTGTTTGTCTATTTATTGTCATGATAAAGCTGAAATTGCAAATAATATCATGACTAATGCCCTCTCTATACCACTGCTTGTTTTTTAACGCTAGAAAGTAATGGGAGACAACCAATATCTGCAAAAACGGAAAGTACGTAAAGTGCATTAAAGAAAGTTATCGGTCTGTGACAATTAGCAGTGCTGTTTGACTAAGCGTATTTTAAAATAAAATATTTATCAAAAATCGAAACAGTTCTTGATTTTAGTCCTGAGCTCTGTGACAATTAGCAGTCCTGTTTGACTAAGCGTATTTTAAAATAAAATATTTATCAAAAATCGAAACAGTTCTTGACTTTAGTCCTGAGCTCTGTAAGAATACTGTATTATTCTATATTTTCCTCAATGCAAAGAAGACAAATGACATTTTTGTGACATATTTGAAACCTATGGCCACGCCCATGGAAAAATTAAAGCTGATCTTCACCTGCCTATTCATCTCAAGCGAGCACCATGTGCCTTTTCGGCTCATTTCATCCAAGTGGGATAGTTATGCTGATTATCTTCCAGTCTAAACTTTGAAGAAGACGCAATTAGCTACCGAATGAGTATAAAAGAATATTTTTGTGCATATGCCTTAAAAAATATATTTGAATTTATAAGGACACTCAAAAGAAGTGACAATAAAACATACAAAATATGTCGGCATTTTACAGAGTATACATTATGTAGGTTCCCGAAAGAAGCTCGTTCAAAGGCCAGCATCTTACTGTGACAGAAAAATATTGTGATTAGGATGAAAAATAATCAGTATAACAACCGTATTGATGTATTTTTTTGAATCAAAAACTCATTTCAGAAATTAATTTGACATTTTCATGAGATAAGGAATCTACTATACCACTATTATTTAACCTGTAGAGCCACGCAGCCGCGCACGTAGTTCTTAAGTAGATACGCTTTTGAGCCGCCAGAAGAGATCGTTGGTAAATGCCAATTTTGTGACAGTTTTCTCTAACATGTCCACGCGAAGTATCCTTAACTTTTTTACATTGGAGCTCTTTCCGACAGCAGAATTCGTCTTGCCTGCTACAAAAAAGGCCCATTGGAAAGTTAATTATGCACCAGATTTGGTTCATTATACCCTGTGAAAAGGGAAATTTGATCAAAGACCGGGGAAAGTGAAATTTCGGTGGAAAGTGTGTCGTTAATTTGGTGGTCAAGTTCATAGAAGGAGAACGATCAGGGGCCGGTGGTGTGACATCATCTTCCTGCAGTCACATTTAAACATTCACGAAAGTTCGCATCCACTTTGGCCGTTAATCAGTGATAGCCGTGTATTAGCATCACGGTTATTTAAAGTGCATTTAACGAGTAAGTACTGGTCATGGAAAACAAGCTCTCCGGTGACAAAATGCTCCAAGGTAAAGGCTAATGGAAAATTTTTAAGTACGTTTTACAGTCGCTATTGTTTTTATTTGATTGTGAGTGTGACGGGTCGATTCGTTACCGAGACTGGCTCTGACGAAAAGTAAAGTTCAGCTAGATGCCAGGTCAATGGGCCTGTAAGTGAACACAGCGAGATAACCTTGATAAAATGCTCACAAAATCATAAGGCAGTCCAAATTTTAGTGGTCTGTCACAAGTTCAATCAGAAGTTGATTAATTACGAAGACAAAGCGGACTGAAACGATCATTTCTGGTTTATTGTCCGTCATCTACCCATCGGACTCAACCCCAAGTCTGAATAATTTGGTATCCAAAACCCGGAATCTTCGATCCTTAACTCCAGCGTTTAGCCCCTGATCCATGGGTATGTTGGTCAGTCAGTTGCTATTGGGACTATTAATTATCGTATTAAGAACTCTCCTCAATCGGTAACAGCCGGGGGGTCCAATGTAGAGTTCTCGTAAGCAATCACGAAGAAATCAGTAGTATATGCACAAAAGGAATGCTGGATTCAATCACTCAAGATTCTGGATTCGACAAACAGTTGCTCCAAAGCCTGGGGCTAGATATGGATAGCTGAAACAGCCAGAACTTTTCATAGCAGTCCCTTTGTCGTTGAAAATAATCTCCTTTTGCATGTAGTCTTGTTCACTATAGAACTGCGTGCGAGAGCTCCATGGGACGTGCAAGTCCCATAATCCGATCGGTGATCACTTTTAACTTTATAAAACCTTTAACCCTGACTATGTCCTAAGATTGTTTTTTACCTAGTTTTTGCTGTATTCAATTCAATTCCAGGTGGAAGAGCCTCTTTCCGATCGTCGCACTAAGCGTATATGTTTTTTAGACAACTAAGCCCCCTGGTCCTATTTTCCACCTCACTACAATAGACGCTGTTCTCGTGCTATTTTTAGATGTACGCTACGCATGTCTGTATGCAGATGGTTTTTTTATTACTTAAGCCTTAATCTGCCGTTGAAATGCATAGGGTCATTTTTATTGTGAACTATAATTCTCCTAGCCTTCCAAACAGGAAAAAAAGTGAAGGGAGTAAAAGTTGGAGAGTCTACAGGTTTGGACTTTTATGTTCGCTTAATGTCTTATAACGATATTTTGCTCGAAGGTTTTCAGATATATATATATATATATATATATATATATATATATATATATATATATATATAACAATGGTAGTAGGGCGCTCACCGATCGGTTATATTGTTAATAGTTCCGATCGAAACCGGCAAGACAACGAGCTCGTGGCGCAGTGGGTAGAGCGTTTGACTTCTGCCCAAAAAGGTCGCGAGTTCGAGGCTCGGGCGCCTCAGTGCCTGGGGTTGCGTATGGCTGGATGATGACGGCTAATAAGCCAGAAATGGCCATTCCAGTCGCTTTTGTCTTTGTCGGTCATGTTATTCTGCATATATATATATATATATATATATACTAATTGGTTGCGATAAATATTATCAAGTAATGTTTTACCGATATTTAATTTTCAAAGGTAATAAAAAACTATAAGGCTTGTATTCCTTTTCTATTTTGATATATCATATTGCATCTAAATTTCGGAATTATTTAAAATAGCCATAAATTTTTTGAAAATTTTTTCTGACCCCTTTGGAACTTCGTTTGGCCTCATTTTTAATATATGCGTAAGAAAACAAACAAACGGACTGCCTTGGTGGGCAGCATGTTAAAATTTGTATCAGATCACGTTAGTTAATAATCTTATGAATTTCCGCTGAGAGTTATTTTTGATGTGACTAAAATGCAGTAAGTTCTGAAACCAAAAGCCCTTGCTGAACTCTGGGGACGCCAATGATTAGCCGAAACCATTCCAGTTGTGTCCTGCAGCTGTAGAATATCGGCGAAACACGTTTCTCAGCTTTTAGTTAGTAAATTGGCTATGCGCATAGTCTGATTACGTAACCTTTGCATATACTACTATCTGAGTATCGGTAGTTTAACATATTACGTAGTTATTCCGCTGTGGCTTATGTACTTCGGTCAAAAATGCATGTCAGTTATCGGACAGGGTCTCCAAAACGCACTTTCGATTGAAGTACTTCAACTTAATAACTAATTTCTCAGGCAATTTAAAAGTAGCAGTAACTGAGATAGTTCTGGTACCAATAACAAGACGCATCAAAGGATAAAGCAAGGTAATTCTCTGAAGTAAATTTCGGTCTTTAGCCAGTATTAACTGTTGCAAGCTCATTTAGTAATTTCTGGCTTTTACGTGTATATGCAGGTCTTGAGATCACTTGGGTCAAAGGAAATATATGGCCGCGCGGATATCGAGAAAATGTCTAAGCATATGGAAGAAAAGGTGGGAACCAGGATAATCCGCAAAGACCAGGAATTGGAATAGACGGCAAACCTTATGCAAAGCGTAGTGTCAATTCTAAAGTGCAGTTCATTTAGGCGGGACTCACGTAAAGGAAGAAATTAGAGGTTAAGTGTAATTTTCATAGGAGTGTGTACGCGCATTCTTTAAGGTTAGAGCCAAATAAACTGCAGCTACTGAGAAATTCAATCTATCTTCACGGAGTTCAATTTCAGGAAAGTGGAAAGACAGATTAGCACAACCTTCCAGGTAGAACCACATATTGAGGAGGCTCGGTAGTCGGCAGTCTTCAAAAAGCCGACTATCAGTGTATTTTAGGATGTTTTACGAGATTTTAGAGATAGATGACGATTTATGCACTCCACGATGGTGGTTTGGTAAATCTGCTCGATTTTTAGATTAAAAACTGAAGTTATATAGGAGTACTTTAATATTCCATAGGATAGACATAAAGAAATTATTTCTAAAATAAATTTCAGAACATGTATGGTGTGCAAAAAAATTCACGAGAGGAAATGGGGCTAGTTCCGTGGGAGGCCAAGTTTCAGTGTTGTTCACTTAAGGCTTCCGTTCTTTCTGTGCCAAATCGAAGCTTGCAAAGGCGAAAAATCATTAAATGGTTTGGTTCTGTTTCATATGGTGGTTTTTCAGCACGATTTTCGGGAGGTTAAACATTCTGTTTAAATCTATTTCCTTAACAAATATGGAGCAACCTGTTTGGAATGCGAACCGATTTGTTTCTAATTTGGCGTCCAGTGGAGCCATGGTTAAACTGTACATTTAACCGACTGAACATTTCCGCTACCACTTCGGAGAGACGAAGGTATTAATTGTTTATGAGCGCTTTCAAAAATCTTAATTTTATCTTGTGCATGCAGTCCATTATATCATTGTATGAAGTACATAAAAAATGCTGATACCATTTGCTTTCCTTCTCAACTCACTTTAAATATTCAAGTTTATTATAAATCCATTATCGTTATGAGAAGAAAAAGAGATGCATTTGGTCCGGCTTACGTCTGAATGTCTTATTTTGCCTGCTTTTCATTTTTATCAAATGAATTCTTTGGAAACTTCTATAAGCAGGAAATTAGACCGTTATTTTCAGTGTCGCAGTCTGATATGGAATGCAGGCATCCAGTAAACACGCACTTGTGGACATAGTTTTAAGTCTCATGTAAATTTGATCCTGGGAAAAGGATCAGCTGAAAATCTCGCTGATCTCTTAGTTAGTTTTAAAGTTTGCCTACTACCTGCCTCATCGATTGTGACAATAGAAGTTTTAATTGTATCTAGACCTTAAAGAACACTATTTATCGGTTTGCTTACTTATTGTCTCTATCAGTAGTAAGATTCGCAAACTGACGGCAAAACGTCCGGTCAACTTTGAGTTTACAAGCTTGATAGCCACTGCAACTCACTGGTTGCACAGTTCAGGCGACAGATAGAGAGACCTTTGTACTCACTTACCTGGACGTGATAGAGTACGACTGACTGCACCGGACTTCCAAGCTCAGGCCTTCTTGATTTGGCGTCGGATTAGGAAGGATTTAAAGCTTTCAATAAGGCAATCATGGTTATAACCGGCTTTCCTGCCCTTACTGTTATTGCTCCAAGAAGTTAAGTGCTTCATTGTGTTTGCATGGCTGGGGATAAAAGAGGTAGAAGCAATTCAGTTGGTTGGAGTGTGTGCAAGATGGGGTTAAACTGAGAGGATCGGCTTCGAGCACGCCGTCGCATCGTGCATACAAACGAATAGCCAGGAAATAGGAAGCTGGGTACCGAGCTGGACACAAAGCGCACCTTCAAGCACGTGATGCTCTGGCTGTACAACAGTACACAGCTAAGACGACGCTCTGCATACAATTAAGTCTGGGTCCGCTGCTTGAAATGCAGATGAATTGTGATCGTGTATCATTTATGAACGTTTCCTGGCCAGTCGACCTATGTGATCTGCTGCTCATACCGAAATGGAAGTAAAAAGAGACAAGCCAACCTAATTTTTACTATGATATTTGATTGTTGAAGTATAATCATTGACTAAGTCGATGTAGAGCTGGAAGCGAGTAAGAATTTGACACTGAATCTGTCATGTTTCCTTCCAGTGGAAGCTAAAGGAAGATCTCTCTTTCTTGCCGCCTTTACCGGTTTTCAACAGAGTCATCTCAGACAAATCCATGTCGCAGTATGTCAACGTCACTGTGACGTCTGGGCACATGTGAGCAGGGTTGCAGGCTATCCCTGTGGATCGAAGACTTTAGAGGCCAACTCTCACTATATCTTTCCGCATATTCCGTGGGCAAATTCGAGGTGATCGCCAGAAGGTCAGGCTTCAAGGACACTCCGGAAATTTTCGTCTTCTTGTCCCGCATCGCACAGCCGAATCATGGTTGTCGACAAGAATGGACGATGTAAGTGAGGGTTTCTGCCCATAACTCGCCGTACAGACCTCCATTGGAAGACCTATCGAAATACCGATTTCAGAGATTAGAGTGGGCTTACGATGAGAAGGGTACATATGAGCCCTGAATGCTGTCCACATCCCTATAGGAGGAAGATTAAAGCGAAGACCTTGTATATTGTCAGTTTACTCCTTGAACTAACCCCACAGTGTTTACAAAAGCCTCTAAAAATGAAGTAAGTTATAAGAGGTCGGTCAATTGAGTAATCTGTTTCACTTTTACGTGTCTGTTTTTAATTCACGCGGGCTGCTGCATTTGAGCCGCTTATATTTTCTCCTCTAATTTCATGTGAATTTTTTATATGTATATTGGCTGATTCATTTTTTCATTAGATAATGCTATTTTCCACTCTTGGTTTATAGTAACTGTAATAAGATGGTCATTTTCAAACGAGGCTGGCACCGTTTTGAATTTAAATCTTCCACAATTTTGCTACGCATTCATGGAAAAACGTTCATGATGCAGACAGTTGCAGCCGTCGGTTCCTTTGATGGGTTCCTCTTTTCTTCCCGGTGCTATCTCTTTCGCGTACCAATTTTATCCACACAGTATATGAAGGCTTTTTTTGCTGAGCATTTTTAACTGATTCTTTCAAAATAAAGCGTATCTCTCTCTCTCACAAAAGTTAGACTCAGGATAGCAGAACCCATCTCCGAACGCGAAGTGATTATACCCTAGTTATCCCTGGTAGATGTTCCCTTCATCCTAACACTGAGATGCCATTTTCGCTTTAGGGAAGTTCATTTTCCTGCACATTTTGGCTGCCTTCGCAACAGTTTGAGACATCGCCCACTGCATATCTGAATAGTAGCCCATCGGTGCCACAGCAGGTTCACACTGCATATGATGCGTACAGACATAGAGCTAATTCGAACCCACCTGCAGGGACAGAACCAGATCAGTACCTGATACCGTCTCTGATGATGGGTTCGAGTTGGACCTTGAAACGTCAGTCAGATAAAGTTCTTATCTCAGCAATCGAGTCTACCTATTATCAAAGTGGGGTCTGTTTAGCTCCACCACCTGCAAACGTCCTGGGCCGCCAGCAAGAGATGTCACTTGGCTGACCCCTTAATCCCGACAATAAGCATCTTTGCTTCTGTGTGTGAATCCTTCCTGTGCCTACTTACAAATTTATCCACGCACACTGTCTTTAAAAAAAACTAAAAGGAAACCAAATCGAGTACAAACTGTACGTAAGAAACTAAACTTTCGGTTCAGGGCTTCTGGGGATAAAAGAAGCAAGCAACCTCTGCTGAAGTATTAGCATGACGAGTGCTCAATCTTGCCATAGAAATACAGAAAGAGAGAGAGAGCTACGCTTTATTTTGAACGTAAAATTCCAAAGATTTAAGTAAAAAAGGTTCTCCATTCACCGTGAAGAATCGTCCTTGAATGCGTTTCAAAATATTGATCAATTTCGACTCCCTTCAAAATGCTGCCAGCGTCGTGCGCTGATGACCGCATTTTGTTGTTCGAATAAGCAGATAGGGTTAAAATACAGTATATAATGGGTGAACTAGGCCAATCGACGTACACATCAGAGGATTCACATGCAAATGGAGAGCAGAAAAGATGGCGGCTCAATTTCAAAAGCCCACGCAAAACAAACAATCCCTCTAAAAATACGAATTATATATTCCCAGAGTTAAGTTGAGTTTCAATTTCACTGCAGTGGGTGACTCAGTGGGTGAACGGCACATCGAAAACTCACCAGGTGTACTGCAGGTTAGTGATTGTTAAAAAAAACATTCGTCGCGTAGATCCTACGTTCTTTTAATGAGCGATGACCTAACACAGAGAACTGCGAAGTACAAAGGATGTTCCAAAATGTCGGTGCAGTCGATGAGGCTGACCTTCAATCGCTACGCTATCCTTAATAACAATTGCTGTTAAACACCCAAATAGCCTTTGTCATCACAGTAGGTGACTAGTTGTCCGTACATTAATGACAGTTCAATTGTCATTCGTTGATAAACACCCACCGATCGCAAAGGGAACTCACTCGTCCCCTTCTATCTTGGTGCTTACTCTCGTGCTTTGCCAGCAGCCTCAAGACGGCTAATGATATTAGCAGAATATTATGACCGACAATGACAAGGGAGACTTGAATGGCCATTTCTGGCTTATTAGTCGTCATCTGCCAGTCATACCCAACCACAGGTGGTGCACTACCCGGGGATTGAACCCGCAACCCGTTGATCAGAAGTCCAACGCTCTAACCGTTGAGCCACGGGCTCGCTGGCTTGCAAGTTTAGATCACGGATATTGACTTGCATTTGTTGATGAATGCTCACCGATCGCTAACGGAACTCCCCCTTTCCGCTCTGCCTCGAGGCTCACTCTTGAGCCCCGCCAGCAGCCACACAGCGACTAGTAGTGTAGGTAGTTTAGTAGTAGTAGTAGTAGTAGTAGTAGTAGTAGTAGTAGTAGTAGTAGTGCAGTAGTAGTAGTAGTAGAAGTAGCAGTAGTCAGTAGTAGCAGTAGCCAGTAGTAGCAGTATTATTAGTTTTAGTAGTAGTAGTAGAAGAAGAAGAAGTAGTAGTAGTAGCAGTATTATTAGTTGTAGTAGTAGTAGTGAGTAGTAGAGCAGAAGAGTAGTAGTAGCAGTGGAAAGTAGTAGTAGTAGTAGTAGTAGTAGTAGTAGAGTAGCAGTAGTAGTAGTAGCAGTAGAGTAGCAGTAGTAGTATTAGTAGTAGCAGTAGTAGTAGTAGTAGTAGTAGTAGTAGTAGTAGTAGTAGTAGTAGTAGTAGTAGTAGTAGTAGTAGTAGTAGTAGTAGTAGTAGTAGTGTAATGCTGGTTGCCGATTATGTTCCCCATGTGACCAACAGAGTTGTGGGTGCAGGAAAAATAAGCAGAGCATAGTGACAGTAGAGTTGCGCAAAAATATGCCACACTATCTCTCTCTCTCCCTCTCTACTGTCTCATCCACCTGGATCGGAGGCTACAATATAGAGTCAAGAAGATCGGAGGTGGAAATTGGCGCAGGTAGCTGGCACAACGTGAACCCGTACCTATGCGTGCCACCTCATCCACACACACAAATGATTTCAACCAACAAGAACGGGGAGGCTCGGATTCCAATGAAACATTATGAAGGAGCCGGTCCATCCGCAGCAAAGGGCCGATTTATCCCGTCAGTTGGCAGCCTTCCAAACTACGGCTTCCAGCGCACCGTAAGAAATTCAATCGCGCCAGATTATGTATATGCGCTGAGTACTGTCGATATCGCTGTCTCTTGTAACGGCACTGACGACAGCAGCCCCAGTTGAAGCACCTGTCAAAAAAGGCAGCTTCGCTTGCGCAAGAAAGACACAAAAAGGCGCCTCCAAAATCGCACCGCCCAACGATGTTTGTAATGAGACATTTCAGTGGCGAGATTGTTCACAATTATGGCATAATATTTTTGGCCAACTGCGACCGCAACCAACACCATAGGTTGGGGAAGCTTCGGTGAAGCTTGAAGATTTCTTCACATACCCGATTCCCTGCGCAGGCCTGGGAAACGAGGGCGTTGGCTAAAGCGGTTTGCGGACTTGGGGGTACGGATTACTTATATGGCCCACAAATAAGATCATGGAAATAAGAACAACCTGCCCAAGTATTAAAGGTGGTCCCGTACATAATTCCAGCACGGGTTAATATTTCTGTGTCCAAACCCTAAAATTTGTCCTCACGTAAACGTTAACTCTAGACCAATCTTAAAACTTATCCTTTAGTTTATAGTAAACTTTACCTTATTCCTAAACATGACACTAAACCGAACCATAACCTTGAATATTAACCTATTTTAACCCTCTATTTAAAACTAACTTTACACCCAGCCCTAAAATTTAACTTCAAACTTACTTAAATCGCCCCAGCATTTTTTGCAATGCCACTTGTATTGCGGACGGTAACTATTCTGATGTCCTGGTGTGGAGGGACCATATTAGTAATTTTTATCAATTTGGATTTTACAATGGATCGCAAAGGTATTTATTTCGAGAAATTATGGGAATCCTAACACTACTTCAAACACCTTCTGATCGGCTTATTACCTTTACTTCAGAAAAGAATTTAAATATACAGTAGCTGTTATGTCCTCTACCGAATACAGTTAGTAACCGTTTCGGAAAGTTGACATAAATGGAGTTCTTATACTGATTAGCATATATTTTAATCCTATAATATTTCCTTCATTTGATCCACTTGTGAAAAACTCGGCGGCCTTGGTGGGATTCGAGCCCATAACACTCCAGCCAACTGAGCTACGGGCTCCCACCGGGAGACAATGAGTTTAATCAAACTTGGGTCAAGTTATTCGCCCAGCCAACTTAAACGTATGAAATCTACAATAACTGATGCAGTAAGCTGACTGCCCAAGCTATTGTTTCCTAAGCAATCAATTTAGAATCCACCAGATGACCAATTGGTACAATTGATAAGTGGGGGGATCACAGATATTGATCTATTCATACGACCCACTTGTGAAAAACTCGGCAGTATCGGTGTGATTCGAATTCACGCTAGCAAAGGAAAGCCTTTAGTACAATTAGCGCTCTAAACCCTTAATATTTCACATACGCCAGACTCTTAGTTTTAGCAAATTATTCAACTGCTGACCAAAATTGCACGTGGGAAAAAGACTACTTAAGTAGTATGCCGTTTGTCTTTGCTGTTCAATCTATTTATAAATTGAACCAAATTCTAAGGAAAACCTGCACAAAATATCCTCTCTTCCATCGCTTTTTTAAAATTTTTCTACACAAAGGAATAGTACATTAAGATGTTTCGAATTTCCGAACAATTTTGAACCCGACTTGTCGATATATTTGCTTTTAAACTTTTCACTCTACAATCTGTATACTTTGTGCTTAAGAAAAGTCCCACATTCCTCTATACAATAACGCCTACGAAATATCGTTGGATTATACCGCATGATAATCAATTTTGCAACATAACTTAACTAAGTCTTGATTAGTGATTTATTTTTCAAATTAATACTTAAGGCGGAAAGACACGCACCGAAAAACCCCTGCAGTTGAAAACTGATACGCGTTTCCAGTGTACGTAACTGCATATTCAAATGTTAAAAATGATAAAATTCTGCCCAAAAACTTCTACGTTTTCGCAAAGATTGCCTCCCTAAGGTTGAACTGATGAAGAAAAGCTCCGGGGCGGCACAAACAAGCCGCTGAAATCGTGAAGCCGCAAAGGCCATTTACGGCGAGAAGAAAACCAAGACCTTGTGTGAAGCGAGAAGTCAGCCAGCCATGGAAGTAACTTCAGCGTTAGGTTTTTATCCCTTTGAGCTGAAATTTATTTTCTTTTGCGACTGTGCTCTCACTCGTGACTTTATTTGCGGACAATTTTTGGGAGCCGCTTTAAGTTTGAAAACGCTATCCGAGGTTGGTTTTATATTCTAGTTTTTCAGTAGTCTTTCTGTAATGACCGGTTTGAGCGTGTATATAAATTGAAAATTGCTTGCTTCTTTTCAATATTTGCATGCTAATAACGTTAGTTCAAAAAGCCAAATCATACGTTATTTAAAGGCTTGAATACCCAGATATTATTTAAAATGCAAAGAATTGACTAATGCAAAATCTACCAAGCTACTTGATTAAGGCTGAAATTTTTGACACAAGTTAAAATTATAATTCAGAAATTGGACTAAAAGATTCCGATCACCTTTAGATGTTATTAGTGTGGTTTATCTTTTTAATATCAAAACCATTTTGATTCAGGTAAACGTGGTTCTATTGACGAGTGAAATAAGAAACTAAAATTTAGTTAATTTCAGAAGTTTTAAGTACTTTTACATTAATTTTACATATAAAATAATACACTGCACACTGGAAGTATTAATGTTCATTTTTTCTACAGTAACTCAGGCTAGCTCGCACTTTAAAGGGAAATCATAGCACTTTTCTGCCGCCAAAAAGTATTCAAGGTACGAATTTTACCACAATTTGAGTTAATTTGTCGGGATTTAAATTAAACTTTTGAAAATGAGGACACTTTGATGAAGTTGTTTTAGAAAACTTTAGTACATATCTAGACTCATTAAGAATAGATCAAAAATTCTGAGTGATAGAGGATTCCCAGTTGTCCTTGCTCATAGAGTCAAAACACTTCGAAAATACTTCATGCAATCTAGTTATCTTTGCTTTAAAAAGTCCCGTTCTAAAGTATTAAAGGACTCGTGAATTGCACCCATTGGTGGGAAAAGACGCAGCCGATATTGGCATAGAAAGCTCAGTGATTGGTTTAAAAATGATTGAAGGTTTAGGCTGTATTGCTCAAACAAATGGTCGGACAAGGTCAACCATTTAATCGGCAGACATAAGCGTCACGATTTTCATTTCCGTAAAAGCTAGTTGAAAGTGTAATGGAAGGTGAAAGATGACTCTTCATTTACTTTCAGAGTGAAATCTGGTAAAGTGGGCCACCATCTACCAACCGTAAGTATCATCCAGAAGACCAGACGTCTGTTTCGAAGATTAATATTCGCAGTCTTAAAATTTGGCGATCGTAGATTTGACGTATAGATATGGCTTACAGGAAAACATTCGGCAAAATAACGAGGCACCACTAGTTCTAAATGAGGAAATTCACACGAAAACCTTGCAAAAGGAAGCCAGCACAGCTCACATTATGGCTAGTCTTATGAGGTACGAACTGATACATATAATTTACGGGAATAAATCTAAGCTTAAATCAGGCTTTGGAACTGATTTGCAGACAGTTCAACCGTCGGTTTCCGACGAGATCTAGCGTGTGCTGCACGGCAAGGGGGCACAGTGACTTTGGCTTGCACAATGATTACAATATAGTTAGAATAGACTTGCACTGCATCTACCGCACACTTCCCCCTCCCTCCTGCCTGGGCCCCGTATCATGAACAAATCAAGAAGATCAAGGGGAGAGAGGGTGCACGTGGTTGGTGCCACCGAACCCGTCCCTAAGCGCGTTGCCACACCTGGGTTGGATCACACGGGGTCGGAGTGCCATAAAGACCACGTTAAGAAGGAGGTATTGCAGCCTGACGCTCAGTCAGCCAGTCAGCCACTCCGCACAAACACACGCTGTGCTGACTGCACAATTCGAGTTACCCCGTCAGTTGGAAACCTTCTTGGCCATGGCTTTTAGTTTACTGTAATAGAGATCACGTGGGGATACTCCCAATGAAGTACCATTGGGACCACACTGACCATCTATTTATCATAAAATGTATGACAGGTTTTCAGTGGACATCTCCCAGAGCAATGAACTCTTGTCTAAGTAGTGTCCACTGCCCCTTTATGTTTTTAAGATTGTACATATTAACTCATCGTTCCCTGGAGAGGTTCGAAAGGCTTCATTTCAGAGATTCTTTCAAACTAAGTCACGCGTAATTTCAACATGATCCTTCGATAGGGGCATTGGGGCATTTTATATCCCACATGTCAACGTGCTCAAAATCTACTGCAACGATCGATTTACACCAGGAATCTGTTTTTCAGCTAAAAGTCAGTTTATTTCGATTTAACAGGTGAGGTTAACAGGCACTGCCTATGAAAAAACGACCGTTTACCTTAAGAGTTAGATTGTACTTATTAAAAGACTTATTTACATTCTGGTCTTAAAACCGCAACTGAGAATGAAAAGAACTAGCATTTATTCATATTTTTAGAAATCAAAAGAAATAATAATGTAAAAGTACTCTTACCTTTAAGAAAGTATAGCGAAGAAAGGTTAATTGCATCATGCTTGGGAAATACGATGAAAATTATACAACAGTCAGAGTCAAATGGAAAAATTCAAAAAATTAAGAAGATATAATTATTCGAATGTAGTTGAAATAGGTAAATAGAAAGTTGCCTATCCAAATTCAATATTATGTTGAGCATGTTTCTGCGCAATAGCGCACGGTGCCGATCCATATTTCGATCTTAATTCAGTGGTCATTTATATCCGAAAGCATTTTATCGGTTCAACTAAGCAAAGAACAAGATGTTGCACAGTCGCCTGACAATGCAAAAAAGAAATAATGTTATGCTCCTCCAACAATTGAAAATTTACTGAAACTAATTCACAAGAACCTGCTACACGTAAACCTGCCTTAACAGGTTCCTCGGCATTCACACAAAGCAAAACGAAAGGGCGATTCCCTAGAAAATCTGGCACTCTATGTTAAAACTATTGCCAGTCGACAAATGGCAAACCCATCCTATGTCATTTTTACTACAGCCCACCGACCAGAATCGACCAAGTACACAATGATAGTGCAGATGAAAGCAGTACTGAGGGTCAGGCAGCAGCCTAATGATTGTATTTTCAAAGTTTAGACGGAAAAAATCTCCAGTCTCGAATGCGAACACAATGACTTAGGAGTCCAAGGTTTATTATTTGTTTCATTTCTCGCTGCTGGCATTAAGTGGACAAGCAAAATGGTCTCTTTTGGTTACAGGGGCCAACGGTTAACCCGGATCTAGAACACCGAGAAAAACTCTCTGTCGGCATTTTGATCTGCCTCCCACCTACGAAGTTTTTCTCCAGCCCTCTCTAGTCAAAGACTGGCACCACCTATGTTTATTTTCTTCCTCTTTACTGTCCGTGCGTTTCCGCGAGAATTGACAACACACGCGAGTTAAACGATCATTATGCATACAATAAATTTCCGGCTCCAGGTTTCACTAACAACCTGTGCTCGTCGATTCTTCTTTATTCTATAGAAAGATGGCGGCTGCTCTCTGTAGATTTATAAATCCAGTTGACTTATTGAACTAAAAGGCTTTTTTTAGGTTGACTACCAAATAGACTGTGCAACATGATGAAGTTGGAGCTGAACACTCGGCTGGTTATGTTACTGACCCCTAATTGAAATTGGACACTCATGAACTTTTCGAAGCCTCCTGCTTTTACTACTAGTATAGTATTTCCTTAAATATCACAGTGGTAACGTTCAGAGACCACGCAAAATTCAAATAACCACAAAATAGCCAACATTATTTTCGGGTCTGATCTTAAAATACAATGTCCTGTTCGCTTTAATTAATGTCCTGCCGTTAATAACTTCTCAAATTATTGCCTTGACTAATCATCTACCAGCAACAGCAAAGAGAACAATAGAGACCCACTAATGTGCTGAACTCTTCAGTGCTGCATATTGCAGCAGCCGCAGCGGTATCTGGGATTTTATCAAGCATCCCTGTCCAGAGTACGGTAAAATTCCTCTGTCAAAATGGTCTCTTTTGGTTACAGGGGCCAACGGTTAACCCGGATCTAGAACACCGAGAAAAACTTTCTGTCGGCATTTTGATCTGCCTCCCACCTACGACGTTTTTCCAGCCCTCTCTAGTCAAAGAGTGGCACCACCTATGTATATATGGCAATCTCTGTAGAGGCTGGTTAAAGCATCATCTGTTGTTTCACCCTCGTGCTTGTGCTCATCATCGGCATAGTTAAAATAAGAAATACATAGTTAAAATATGGCTTTGTTACCCACTCCAGATAGGTTCCCTTGGCTGTTTTCTCATTAGCCCTATCTTCTTGCCTATGTGGTTTCCGACGGCATCCTACGGTTGATCAATTTGGCATCCCATTGCCAGGACAAGATTACCTTTCTCTCCACTTCGCTTTCGGTCAAACCACCTTCATGTGCAATGCAGAAACTACACTGTTGACTATTTTCGACGCTGTGCTTATGCATGTGCATGTCTGCATGAGATTATACATCTTTTTGCTTTATGACTAGTGTTTTAACGCATGCATTATCATAGTCGCTTGTTGGTCATGTCACAGTAATTGGCCAGACAGTAAAGAAATTTCACATATATATATATTCCATATATATATATATATATATATATATATATATATATACGCGAATTCAAAAACCTTAGTAATCCCGTATTAGCCGAAATGTAACCACCTATAAATACTGTGAGGCGCGGTACAATATTTACCTCCGACGATGAAATCCTGTTTGATTTTGAAACGTCAGGACAATAAAACCATGGTTCCCGTGATCGCCTCTTCTTCTCATATATATATATATATAATAAAGCTTAATACCATTGTCGTCATTTATACGTTACATGTTTATAAATTTGCAAGCTTGCGAAATCCTTCACCCACTATTATAAGCCTTATTAATCCTTCCAGCGTTCATACAAGCACTTTCTATGCTCTTATATACGGTACTTTTCACAATTAAATAAACAAAAACAATAATAAAAATTTCAAAAAAATTTCAAAAATATCGAAAACCCGTAAAAATTTCCTAAGAGAAAAACCCGCGAAGTATGAAGTCCGCGAAAAGCAACCCGCAAATCGGTTATGGACTAATATATAACATGTTGCATACTGCTCAAAGCAAATCGGTCTCTACACGCCTACGCAAACATCAGTTGGCTGTAAAGAGACGAGAGCACCTGTCTCAAGTTGCCGTACATAAACAAGAAACTGGGTAAAAACTCACATTGTTGGCTTCTGTCCATCGAAGAGAGGCCGGGAATTCTTAGAGGCCATTCCATTTGATGATTTGTGCTCAGAGATGCCGTCAATGTATGGCAGTGCACGCCAGACTTTTGGCTGTTCTGTTACCAGATTTTGTCTTGGTTTGGCCAGCCTGCTGCGCTCGATGAAACCAAAAGTCTGGCGTGCACTGCCATACATTGACGGCGTCTCTGAGGCAGTTTCCCGCCTCCTCAGACCGTTGGGGATCGGAATCGCCCATCAACCGGATTCAACCATTCGGAATCTAGTTATGAGACCGAAAGCCCCCCTTCCACGAGGTGAGACGTCAAACATCATCTACCGGATCCAATGTGACTCTTGTGAAGTTAACTACGTCGGAGAGACAGGGAAGCGGTTGCAGACCCGTGTTACCGAACACGTGCGGGCAGTGAGGAGAATGGACCCATTGTCCCTGGTGGCGGAACACTGTGCAAACTCTGGGCACACGTTCGCCTTCCAAAATGCCGCAATCCTGGTTCGAGGAAATGACCGCGTAACCAGGGAAACAATTAGAGCCTGGCACACGGAGCCTACGTCGATCAACCGTTGTGTCGCCCTTCCGGCAGCCTACCAGGCCCTCCGGGCGCAGCTCATCGAACGTAAGAGCAAACACGGAATTAGGCCAAACGTGAATTCCACCGCGGGAGAACCTAGGATGGATATGCACCTAACCACGCCACAATTCGGGGCCGACGAAGGCGCAGTCATGAGTGCCGCCGCATCAATTACTACCCCGACAGACGAGGAGACATGCACTCAGGACACAAACATGACTATCGACCTAGGGCGCCAATTAAGGTCAATGCGGACCCAGACAATGGCCACCGCCCTCAACGAGAGACATGTCAACTGACAGCAATTTCCTCCTCCACCCCTTCTTCACCCCGGTGGCTACAGAGATGATTCCTGTGTGTATGCTGGCAAAGAACGCCAAAGCCAATTAAGGACTCCCCCACCCCGTCCTCCTATAGTGCACACTGTTAAGGTAAACCCGTACAATCAACCTTGTGTTACAAACTGGCTATCACCCCCTATAAATACTGTGAGACGCGGTACGATACTCACCTCCGACGATGGAAGCTTGTATGCTTTTCAAACGTCGGCAATACACCTATAGTCCCTGAGATCGCCTTTTCTTCTCATATATATATATATATATATATATATATATATATATATATATATAAGTCAAACAAGTGCGTAACACTCACTAATGTGGTCAGGATCTCACTCGATCCCATTTGTCCGCCCGCCAGTTACCTACCGGCGATAAACGAACGTTGTGTCATAGGACATATACCATATATATAGCACAAATATGTTGCTAAGAGTGCAACAGGCAAGACGCAGACAGCTGTTTCACGGTCATTACCGATCATCAGTACATCATATGCCTTGTGCAGTGAGGTACATAAACAAGCCAAACAAGTGCGTAACACTCACTAATGTGGTAAGGATCTCACTCGATCCCATTTGTCCGCCCGCCAGTTACCTACCGGCGATAAACGAACGTTGTGTCATAGGACACATACCGTATATATAGCACAAATATGTTGCTAAGAGTGCAACAGGCAAGACGCAGACAGCTGTTTCACGGTCATTACCGATCATCAGTACATCATATGCCTTGTGCAGTGAGGTACATAAACAAGCAAAACAAGTGCGTAACACTCACTAATGTGGTAAGGATCTCACTCGATCCCATTTGTCCGCCCGCCAGTTACCTACCGGCGATAAACGAACGTTGTGTCATAGGACACATACCATATATATAGCACAAATATGTTGCTAAGAGTGCAACAGGCAAGACGCAGACAGCTGTTTCACGGTCATTACCGATCATCAGTACATCATATGCCTTGTGCAGTGAGGTACATAAACAAGCCAAACAAGTGCGTAACACTCACTAATGTGGTAAGGATCTCACTCGATCCCATTTGTCCGCCCGCCAGTTACCTACCGGCGATAAACGAACGTTGTGTCATAGGACACATACCATATATATAGCACAAATATGTTGCAAAGAGTGCAACAGGCAAGACGCAGACAGCTGTTTCACGGTCATTACCGATCATCAGTACATCATATGCCTTGTGCAGTGAGGTACATAAACAAGCCAAACAAGTGCGTAACACTCACTAATGTGGTAAGGATCTCACTCGATCCCATTTGTCCGCCCGCCAGTTACCTACCGGCGATAAACGAACGTTGTGTCATAGGACACATACCATATATATAGCACAAATATGTTGCTAAGAGTGCAACAGGCAAGACGCAGACAGCTGTTTCACGGTCATTACCGATCATCAGTACATCATATGCCTTGTGCAGTGAGGTACATAAACAAACCAAACAAGTGCGTAACACTCACTAATGTGGTAAGGATCTCACTCGATCCCATTTGTCCGCCCGCCAGTTACCTACCGGCGATAAACGAACGTTGTGTCATAGGACACATACCGTATATATAGCACAAATATGTTGCTAAGAGTGCAACAGGCAAGACGCAGACAGCTGTTTCACGGTCATTACCGATCATCAGTACATCATATGCCTTGTGCAGTGAGGTACATAAACAAAGCAAACAAGTGCGTAACACTCACTAATGTGGTAAGGATCTCACTCGATCCCATTTGTCCGCCCGCCAGTTACCTACCGGCGATAAACGAACGTTGTGTCATAGGACACATACCATATATATAGCACAAATATGTTGCTAAGAGTGCAACAGGCAAGACGCAGACAGCTGTTTCACGGTCATTACCGATCATCAGTACATCATATGCCTTGTGCAGTGAGGGTACATAAACAAAGCCAAACAAGTGCGTAACACTCACTAATGTGGTAAGGATCTCACTCGATCCCATTTGTCCGCCCGCCAGTTACCTACCGGCGATAAACGAACGTTGTGTCATAGGACACATACCATATATATAGCACAAATATGTTGCTAAGAGTGCAACAGGCAAGACGCAGACAGCTGTTTCACGGTCATTACCGATCATCAGTACATCATATGCCTTGTGCAGTGAGGTACATAAACAAGCCAAACAAGTGCGTAACACTCACTAATGTGGTAAGGATCTCACTCGATCCCATTTGTCCGCCCGCCAGTTACCTACCGGCGATAAACGAACGTTGTGTCATAGGACACATACCATATATATAGCACAAATATGTTTGCTAAGAGTGCAACAGGCAAGACGCAGACAGCTGTTTCACGGTCATTACCGATCATCAGTACATCATATGCCTTGTGCAGTGAGGTACATAAACAAAGCCAAACAAGTGCGTAACACTCACTAATGTGGTAAGGATCTCACTCGATCCCATTTGTCCGCCCGCCAGTTACCTACCGGCGATAAACGAACGTTGTGTCAT
Organism: Schistocephalus solidus; assembly: GCA_017591395.1. Taxonomy (NCBI): domain Eukaryota; kingdom Metazoa; phylum Platyhelminthes; class Cestoda; order Diphyllobothriidea; family Diphyllobothriidae; genus Schistocephalus; species Schistocephalus solidus. The sequence continues at coordinate 31,649 of WEDG01002045.1, read as the reverse complement.
AGGACACATACCATATATATAGCACAAATATGTTGCTAAGAGTGCAACAGGCAAGACGCAGACAGCTGTTTCACGGTCATTACCGATCATCAGTACATCATATGCCTTGTGCAGTGAGGGTACATAAACAAAGCCAAACAAGTGCGTAACACTCACTAATGTGGTAAGGATCTCACTCGATCCCATTTGTCCGCCCGCCAGTTACCTACCGGCGATAAACGAACGTTGTGTCATAGGACACATACCATATATATAGCACAAATATGTTGCTAAGAGTGCAACAGGCAAGACGCAGACAGCTGTTTCACGGTCATTACCGATCATCAGTACATCATATGCCTTGTGCAGTGAGGTACATAAACAAGCCAAACAAGTGCGTAACACTCACTAATGTGGTAAGGATCTCACTCGATCCCATTTGTCCGCCCGCCAGTTACCTACCGTGAAACAGCTGTCTGCGTCTTGCCTGTTGCACTCTTAGCAACATATTTGTGATATATATATATATATATTTATATATATATATATATATATAGAGAGAGAGAGAGCGCGCTCACTCCCATTTGACCGAAACTGGCTTCCAACTATTTTCGTTGATTGTTACGAGAATTGACGGTTATTCACATGCACAAAAATATTCTTCCTTGTACTCGTTTGTTAGCAAATTGCACTTTCTTCAAATTTCATACTTGAAGCAAGTGTATACTTCAATTTTCAAAAGTTTCTAATTATGCGATATCTTAAGACCGCTAAATAGCCATTCGTAATACATTGTTACCGTCAATTTATTCATCTTGCCTATAAGTTATACAACACGATTCATATCCATTCCTCAGAACCTAAAGAAATGTGTGATTTTTTCCTCATATAGAATGCATACAGCATGTAGTTTGGAAACGTCAAATACACGTGTAATGGCCGGTAGGGGTATAAATTATTCGGTAACATAGAAATATTTTAAAAACAAGATAAACTCTTTGTTCAAGTCTAAAATTCTATAAAGATATTTGCATTTACGAGGGCATTGAGAATCAACGAGAAAAATGCCCAATACTTAAATAGCCATTTTTACTAAGTATAATCGTTACAGACAACTAGAAGGAATCTCATTCAAAATCCGTTGTCATACTGTGACAGAAACATCTTGGTGCAGAATAATCAATGCGACAATCCTACTTAAGAGATTTGCTTGCTTCAAAAATTCCTTGCCAAATTTTGGTTGACAGTTCATAAGATGTGGAATCATCTGTAACGCCAGACCATTTTAGTCGGTGTGAATGGGCCCTTTTTACGCATTAGCGGACGAAAAGGATTAACTGACGCACGTGCGTACCTCAATTCACCTAGCGCAGGAAACACATCTACGATATCTGGAGGGTGCATGGTGTAGGGCAGACCCCCTCAACACTCCGGCCGCTGGTTAGTTCCGCCGATGGGCACCAGCTTCCCCGAACGATTGACTATGTGTGGACTCTGCTTCCATGAAAGTCTCATAGATGACTGAAGTGGGGCAAATTCATGGTTGTTTCTGTTTTACGTCGCACAGATTGAAAAAGGATTTTGTCATGGCAAGACAGCAGCAGCTATGGCAAATCCTTTCGACTAGCAGCCACATCGATTTACATGCTCCCAAGCGCTCTACAACAGCAATCGCATAGCAACTGCTTTGTGCTTCATTAGGTTAAAGTGTGCGTTTCTAATCCACCAATGATCGCTGGGGAAATTGAGGTCAAGGGCGCTTGACTGACGTGATACGCAGACACGCCTGGCTCTTAAAAAGACGGCCATTTCTTTGACGATTAACACAACTTTTATTAGACTCTCGCAAGACACGAACTTCTGTGGATTGGTCGTTCTCCGATGATGCTGATGACTAAATGAACTCACAGTTTAAATTGCCGCGTTTCATATCAAACGGTCTCTTGTAAAGAGAATGCCCCAGACCAAAATATCCTGAAATTCAGCGGTAAAACGTTTTGTCTCCATTGCCTTTTTTATTAAATATGAATGAGGGGATGCTAGCGTGAAGTACCAAATAACAGAGGTAGCCCATATTTCTGCCAATGCATTGTTGCCTAGTTCTGGAAGAATTAACTATCCTAAACTGCAAAGGCATAGTTCTCTTAAGAATATAGTCACATGAACGCAGAAATAAACATAAAATATGATACTTTATTTTTAGAAAACTATTCCGTGAGGTATGAATTCTGCTTGTTATTCCCTCACGCGAGGACTAGGAATGCTCGCATCTCCGGCAGATATGTCTAAAGAGAGCGGTCGCTGTGTCTTACTGGAAGACTGCCTTATGATTGTCACAGAAAGTTAAAGAATTAGACATGGTTATACTACTGCTGTGGAGGTGCCTATTCCCGTTTTTGAACTTTAAACCTACCCTTAAGGTAACACTAATCATCTGACTTCTAAGTCTAACCCTTCTAATCCTAAAACCTACTCTAGCGTCAACAGTTACCCAAACCCCATATAACATCTAGGGGAGGATTACTTGTAATTCAGATGGGTCCTTCAAACCGTGACCAAAAATTTGACTCCACTGTAAATAACACAAAACTATGAATGCAGAAAAAAGTGCGAACACGATCAACTGTTTTTTTTTCTGGACTGAATATTGTTGAAATAAAATCTCTTCAGTCTTACCTTTCTGCGTGGTAATTTTATTTTAGTATTCAGAGAGAGAAAGAGAGAGTTGCAACCTTTACTGAGTAGGGTACTACTGGAAGGATAAATCAACCACTTTCTAGCAGAATGTCATGACGGAAATAGTCTTGACTACATTCTTTGTGGAATACGAAATGAGCTAGCCTTGTAAATCAAGTAATATCCCATTCAACCTCTAATGCAACCTGCTGCAGTTGTGTTGAGTTCATGCCAAGAAACTCATTCTTATTATTTTCGATGAACATGGAAAGTTTTGACACCAATCTATAACTAAGGTGTGAGATGCAAAATGCTGTTTGAGTGAAATTGGAATACAATTAGGCTGGGGACTCCAATTTCAATTGATTCCACAATTCAGGCTCACAGTCGTCTAGATCGACAGCCCTCGAAAAAGTACTATTTACTTGTACGTATTCCGTCATTCAAGAGGTCAACTTCGGCGAACGTCTGTTTTCGATTTTTCATTGTCGGATCTGTACAATAATGTAAGGTGGGATAACATATCGAGCGTTTTATAATCCAATAAACAGCAAGTATGGGGGAGAGGCTTAAGGGTGTCCAGACGTCTAGTTTTGTCAAATTCTTCGGCGATGGGGAGTTTTTGGAGTTGAGAAGGGAGAAGGGGACGGCGAATGAGGCGTCTGACAATTAGTCCAGTCGACAAAAGTCAAAATGTGAGTCCCAGGAGGTAATTGACAATTAGCCACATCTCTGTCTCGTCGCTCTACCGCGACGTGGCAGATGTGAACCTGCGTGCTGGGTTCATCTTCAGTTCACTTTCTCAGTGCAAATGCGAAAATGTCAATTTCCTGTTGCTATTTTGTAGAGGAAACCCAAATGTTAAAACTTCGAATTAAACGCTGAATATCAATGGCCCTTAAAACATCGGTCACTTATTAATTTTTTGAAATTTGTCCCACATTTTAACATGTTTCCAGTCTTTTAACCAAATTGCAATGCATGTTCTCTAAAAGAGTACATTTTTACCATATTCCTTACATGAATACAAGTCATAAATCAGCAAATGATATGCGAATAAATACTACGGCACATCAATTTGCTTATAGTGAAGCATGTTTGCATTGTATCAACCTCAACCCTCTTATCACAACCATCGCTTTCTTATGACAAGACTGGGAGTTGTTGGTGGAAGTAGTAACTGGGAGAATTAACTAGATCGTCTACGCGTGCAGCACGCAACCCAGCCGCTATCACTCCATCAATTAGCTTTCCCTCGGGGGCTGGGGCCCAGACATCTCGCAACTGAGACGGCCATAAAGAACATATAAAGTGACAACTTGGCCCTCTTTCCTGATAAGTACCGTGAAAACTTCCGCGGGGTTAATGTTTGGTAGTTTCTCATCGATTGCTCAGTTAATATCGCCCTCCGACCGACGCTCTCTCTATACAACCACCAGTATGGTGGAAATCGTGAGACTTAAGACGGTCGCGGCGAGGACATAGTGCTGTTTTAAGTTATCTCTCCCGTTGTAGGTCCGCGATGTTGATTCATTATCCATCACCAAGCGCAAGTTCACTACAAATTTGCCCGAGAGCCTCCACATTTTCTCAGCAATTTCCAGCTATAGGGTCTGTTCATGGTTTTGAAGGCTGCATTGAAGTGGTAGAGGAAGCGATACTCATTTAAAGTGGGATTTGTCCTTGTGCTTACGTTTCCTGCAACACTAAAGAGCCGGGCTACCGTATTTACAAATTTACTCTAGTCAACCAAACTGTTTCAGTGAACATCGTTTGCACTGTCCTTGCTGCCTTCCACAGTAAAGGCTATATAGGTGCTAGAGGTCAGCATTAATCTCAGCGTGAGGACGTATCTTGATGCCCTCCTCACAGATGGGCTGTTGCCTTTGCAATAGTAGAGCAATGCAACTGCAAAAGTAACTTTTAAGTTTCCGGAAGTATGAGCTTCGTGCTTCTGAACTCTCTCTCTCTCTCTCTCTCACTCTCTCTCTCTCTCTCTCTCTCTCAGTAACTGCTAGAGTTAACGATTACTTTTACGAGTGTATTATTGACACGTTTTAGCTGTTCATATAGGCATATGGAGTATTATGTTTGGAGATCAGTCAGTTGATTACTTAACAAACATTTTTTTATTTACGAAGATGAAATGTATGCCGCTACTCTATTCAATTTAATAGCAGTCATATCAAATAATTTTACACGATTCGCAAAATAACCTCAAAAGACGTGCAGAAAAATGAACCAAACTTTAGACATAATTCGGGTGTTTATACTGGAATGCACCTAACAACATAGGTTGATTAGTCAAGACTGCTTAAGAATGTTTGCGTTATAATGGGAAAAAAAAATTATTTTTTTTGAAAAACAGTTTGAATGATGAGATATTTAACCCAGAAGAGAAAAAGTACAACCAAATCCAAACACTTTAGAAAGGCCTAGCTAAAAACAAATTGATAGAATTAAGCGGTTACCGTATAAAATGCTTAGGAGAATCAGGGCACATGCTGAAATCAGCAGTCAAGTCGTTGAAAACTACTAAAAACGCATGAAAACTCTTTGCTTATTCGGCGTGCTGAAGCTCCAAGACATTTTCTTATTTGGTTCAAGGCAAGAAATCCCTATTCTCTATTTTGGAGATATAAAAACATTTTTGTCAAACTTTGGAATGTAATACAATTGGTTGAAGGTTGCACATCCGTGCAGACTGATTTGGCTCGCGAAGATGCTACTAAAAGCTGGTTTTAGTTGCGTTGAGAACTCAATAACAAGCACGCTGTTACAGGCTTTCTTCATTGTTTCGTGGTTGTCAGGTACACCAGCCATCTATGAGTTAGTCTTGAAAGGTATAAATTACAATAGTACGTTTTGAAGAAGTTCAATTTGAATTGCAGAATTTGTATACAGGACGCAACAGAATCTTCCTGTGCTTTTCATATACTTCTACCTCCCCTCTTACCTGCCGTTCCTTGGTAGCCTCAGATGGTATTTACATATCCCTATCAGCATAACGTGGAAGAAGCAAAAATCTTATTCTTAAACTTTCAAGGCTCTCCCAGCAACCAACCACCGCATTTTTGTTCCCAGGCGGTTTTGAGAATAATGAAACAGTTAAGCAATCCAGTGTCTGTTGAATCAGTCACTACTGCTTAGTTGAATATCAGGCAGACATTATGATGACATGAAAAAACAGTCTTGTTCAAGTAGTATTACAAATATCAAGTGCTCTTGCACGAATACGACAGGGTGCTGTTATTCAGGCTCGAAAGCCTTTAAAGCTGACAGATATGCTTGATCATGACACGAGCATAAACTACGCAGGTCACCGTTTTTCTGAAATCACAACTGGCATACTTGCAATTTCGCATTTCAAGGTATCAATAAATATCGGGTCTGAAAAAGGCGTATTGCTGGGTGTCTGAACTGCTCCTTCTCAGGAATAGTCGACTCGATCATGCCAATAACATTCGGGTGTTTACCTGAGAAATCACCCTATATATATATATATATATATATATATATATATATATATATATATATATATAACAACTATCTATGAAATGGATAAACTGAGCCATCTGGTCTTTTAAAATGAAGAAAAATGATTCAAGCTTATCGAAAGTTTTTCAATGAGGATAGAATATCGCGATATTTATCCTATACTTTCAGGCAATTTTGGAAAATGAAAAAATCAAAATCTGTAATGAACTGTTTTGTGCAAAGGCGTTGAACACATCCAAACTTTATGCTTTTCCTGCACAAAAAGGAAATGCAATAGATACGACACTAGCTAGGCCAAGGAGGACGTCTAAAAAAATGATTTTTTAAACGAAATCAGCTGCCTGCTTCAGCATCCTGTGCGGCAAAGCCTTTCTTGGAAACGATCTTTAATATTAAACTTTCGCGTTTATACAATTTTGGACTGTGGATGCATTTTCCCTTGATATAATGCCTGAAAAATCATATTTACTGGCTAACTTGATCACTGCCAACGACACATGTGGTATGAAAAGAAATAAAAATGGTTTGAGTGATGACCCGGGAAATATCTGCGGGCTCTTTGCACGGAAATTTTAGTCAGATATAAAGTCGGCTGCATCGCATTACGACGCATTTAGAACGAATGTCAGGTTTACAATTGGATGCCATCGGAATTGTGTACAACGAAATGTAGACAAGTAAATGTTCAGGTTTTTTTCATAACGGCTTCAGTAATTTTGACTAATGTCGGCAAATCATACATCACCCACTGAAATGGAACTTTTGGGAAAAAATTAGTCCATTGGCAGTTGCTCTTCAGAGTGCAGTTCGGAGTTCACCTGGAAGAATTGTGTTTTCTCGAGGGTGGGGAGGGATCGATTTATGAACTCTACGGCCTCTGTTCATCTCGCAAAGCCATTGGGACGGAATTGTAGCTTGCTCTTGAAACCTGTTAAAAGCAAAAAATAATACTCTTTAAGCTAGAATGATACTGATCAAACAAGAAGCTTAGCGTAGGGTTATCTTTCTTCACAATGTCAGTGGGAAAAAAATAAAGTAGCTGATGAGAACAGGATTAGCCGACCTCATAAAAAAATGTTTTTCTGAGGGGGGTCGGAGGGTTGTGCGAGTATTCGTCAGTTGTACAAAGAATCATTAAACTTCGCAGGCTTTCAGTGATTTCCCTCAAGGTCAGCGTGCCATGGGGGTGAAGTCATAAGCGGTCGGGTAATTATGCATGCGACCGTCGGTCACCTGCGTCTGTGCCATCCATAATAATCGAAGTGAACTGCGGAGAGGAAAAGATTATACGCACTTTGTTGGCCTGTCGGCATTCGATAGGGTTTACTGACCGCTGCATAGAGCCTCCAGCTAATTCGCTTTGACCATGACAACTGTACGATCGGCACGCGTAATACCCATTTTCTGGCTTTACTGTCGTTTCACCTACAGTTACAAACACTCAATATCAACCTGAATGTTGACAGCTCTTGAAAACTCGGCAGAATTCCTGGACAGTAACATTAGACTAAGCATGGTGATCACAGCCCAAAAAGACCGAGATGGTTCCATTGTGTTGGTCACTCAGCTTGCCAGCTTCCTTTATAAGTGTGGGTTTTCTCGCTGCTTTCTGTAAGGTTTGACTTATTTGGCCAATTCGGTATGCAGCACAGGGGCACTTTCTAGGGTTCATAAGCATTGTTACAGTTATAGTACGCAGAACATTGAAAACGAAAGAAAAAGTGGATGAACATGTATCGGGCAAGTGACTAAATTTGACCCGGAAGACAGAAACTGTAATTACTGCCCGTATGTGTCTTTTCACCCGGGTCAGTCTTCACACCAACACCTGCTCTGATAATCCTTTATTCATACAGTAGAGTATGAACCTTGAGAAACTAAATCACAAATATCGTTGGGTGGATAAAGGAAAGATAGCTATTAGCCTACTTCCATCTCAGCCCGATGGCTGGTAGCTATGCAGCCGGTAGCCTTTTTTTTTACTGAGCAAGGCAAGGTTTCAAACCATACGGAGTACTTTTTTCCCAACCTGGTTACCTAACAAGATGTACTTTTACTTTTGCCTGAGGGTGAACTTTTTCCGTGCGGAAGAGCAACACATGTACGTATTTTTACACAGTAGGCTTCACGCCAAACTGAGCCGCTTTGATAATTGCATAGACTCCGTCCTATCAATGTGATTAGCATAGCCATCATACATTTTTGAGACGAAGATGTTGCTCCTATCACTGCAAATAATTCCGTGCTATCCTGTGCCTTTTTGAAAGGTAATTAGCTCCTCCACGATTGACTTAGGTGGGGGGAAAGCCAGGAAATCAGTTCGTACGGGTAAGCTTCCTTCTCTCACCCACAGGCACGTCAGTTCGATTGTCCTAGTCCGACGATGTCCACGATATGCTCCACAGAATGGTGATGCAGGGACTGTGACTGGTGCACAAATTAGTTGTATGTGATAATAGACTTGCACTGCATCTACTGCACTCTCTTTTCCCTTGCCCACCGGTGTCAAGACATAGTCAAGAAGATTGGAGACGGAGTTGGGCGCAGATGAAGCATCTCTCATGGAGTGGGATATCGGGGTGCGGCATGAGCCTGCACCCACGCGTGCCCAAGATGGACATGCGCACCCTCCATGTTCGGCATTTGTTATGGGACCGCATCCCAAATAACGCCTGCCATACCCTGATTTGCCCCCCCCGTGTTGGTTCAACGAATCTACCGCACGGCCCGTTACGGGAGCACACAAAGACACACACAAGTAAGCGCAAAACGTACATTATTGCACATCTAACGAGCACTTTGAAAAATGCCATTCGACTATTTTTTCATGTTCAGAAGCATACCATGAACTCTGCTGCATTCGATGTGACCATATGAGTGGTAGATCAGATGTCGATTTACATCTTCGGGCTGAAGTGACGCTTCCAGACTGACTTCGAAAGGACATAAGAGTTGTGATCACAGGCTTGACATGGGGTCAACTACTTCCCGGTAGCAACAATTCTTTGCACATGGATGGTCTGCTTGCATGGTCTGCACTCACATGCGAATTCAAAATAACAGCCCCATTGTTGTTTAATCCTCGGAAATTATTTCGTGAATATGAAGAAAATGTCGGAACAAGCCTTATCAGGCTCGTTCGAGAATTTAATATGAATATTTGCACTGAAGCGTATTAGCTGCTGTTTAACCACTGTGTTATATTCACAAGCTGTCAACAGACAGCCATTTTTATACAAATAAATAATTATGAACCATGCTGAGAGCAGCAGTATTAACTCAATGCTTTCCATTGGATCCTGTGTTGTCAATAAAGTAAATGATTAAGTAGCATCCTCTATTTCATCGCATAACAAATAGCCAAAGTATCCATACTCCTTCCGAGGTATCAGGCTACTTTTCTAGGGAGGCGATGTACCATAACTTATGATTACATCAAGAAAGACTTTCAGTTTATATAATAATGTTCATACTATACTCGCCCTTAGTTCTTAGGTTTACCAAGAGTACTCTCAGCATGCTGCAATGCCTGGAGATAATTAGAAGACTCGATGAGTCACATTTGTACCAGAACGTCTGACACAAGGTTTCAACAAACGGGGACTCGATTTTCAAAACTCAATAGAAGATGATATATATTATATATAATAATATATATATATTATTATATAATAATGTTCATACTATACTCGCCCTTAGTTCTTAGGTTTACCAAGAGTACTCTCAGCATGCTGCAATGCCTGGAGATAATTAGAAGACTCGATGAGTCACATTTGTACCAGAACGTCTGACACAAGGTTTCAACAAACGGGGACTCGATTTTCAAAACTCAATAGAAGATGATATATATTATATATAATAATATATATATATTATTATATAATAATGTTCATACTATACTCGCCCTTAGTTCTTAGGTTTACCAAGAGTACTCTCAGCATGCTGCAATGCCTGGAGATAATTAGAAGACTCGATGAGTCACATTTGTACCAGAACGTCTGACACAAGGTTTCAACAAACGGGGACTCGATTTTCAAAACTCAATAGAAGATGATATATATTATATATAATAATATATATATATTATTATATAATAATGTTCATACTTTACTCGCCCTTAGTTCTTAGGTTTTACCAAGAGTACTCTCAGCATGCTGCAATGCCTGGAGATAATTAGAAGACTCGATGAGTCACATTTGTACCAGAACGTCTGACACAAGGTTTCAACAAACGGGGACTCGATTTTCAAAACTCAATAGAAGATGATATATATTATATATAATAATATATATATATTATTATATAATAATGTTCATACTATACTCGCCCTTAGTTCTTAGGTTTACCAAGAGTACTCTCAGCATGCTGCAATGCCTGGAGATAATTAGAAGACTCGATGAGTCACATTTGTACCAGAACGTCTGACACAAGGTTTCAACAAACGGGGACTCGATTTTCAAAAACTCAATAGAAGATGATATATATTATATATAATAATATATATATATTATTATATAATAATGTTCATACTATACTCGCCCTTAGTTCTTAGGTTTACCAAGAGTACTCTCAGCATGCTGCAATGCCTGGAGATAATTAGAAGACTCGATGAGTCACATTTGTACCAGAACGTCTGACACAAGGTTTCAACAAACGGGGACTCGATTTTTCAAAACTCAATAGAAGATGATATATATTATATATAATAATATATATATATTATTATATAATAATGTTCATACTATACTCGCCCTTAGTTCTTAGGTTTACCAAGAGTACTCTCAGCATGCTGCAATGCCTGGAGATAATTAGAAGACTCGATGAGTCACATTTTGTACCAGAACGTCTGACACAAGGTTTCAACAAACGGGGACTCGATTTTCAAAAACTCAATAGAAGATGATATATATTATATATAATAATATATATATATTATTATATAATAATGTTCATACTATACTCGCCCTTAGTTCTTAGGGTTTTACCAAGAGTACTCTCAGCATGCTGCAATGCCTGGAGATAATTAGAAGACTCGATGAGTCACATTTGTACCAGAACGTCTGACACAAGGTTTCAACAAACGGGGACTCGATTTTTCAAAACTCAATAGAAGATGATATATATTATATATAATAATATATATATATTATTATATAATAATGTTCATACTATACTCGCCCTTAGTTCTTAGGTTTACCAAGAGTACTCTCAGCATGCTGCAATGCCTGGAGATAATTAGAAGACTCGATGAGTCACATTTGTACCAGAACGTCTGACACAAGGTTTCAACAAACGGGGACTCGATTTTTCAAAACTCAATAGAAGATGATATATATTATATATAATAATATATATATATTATTATATAATAATGTTCATACTATACTCGCCCTTAGTTCTTAGGTTTACCAAGAGTACTCTCAGCATGCTGCAATGCCTGGAGATAATTAGAAGACTCGATGAGTCACATTTGTACCAGAACGTCTGACACAAGGTTTCAACAAACGGGGACTCGATTTTTCAAAAACTCAATAGAAGATGATATATATTATATATAATAATATATATATATTATTATATAATAATGTTCATACTATACTCGCCCTTAGTTCTTAGGGTTTACCAAGAGTACTCTCAGCATGCTGCAATGCCTGGAGATAATTAGAAGACTCGATGAGTCACATTTGTACCAGAACGTCTGACACAAGGTTTCAACAAACGGGGACTCGATTTTCAAAACTCAATAGAAGATGATATATATTATATATAATAATATATATATATATTATTATATAATAATGTTCATACTATACTCGCCCTTAGTTCTTAGGGTTTACCAAGAGTACTCTCAGCATGCTGCAATGCCTGGAGATAATTAGAAGACTCGATGAGTCACATTTGTACCAGAACGTCTGACACAAGGTTTCAACAAACGGGGACTCGATTTTCAAAACTCAATAGAAGATGATGCACGCCTCTGACAGCTAGAAGTAGACAAAACCCCACAGTAAACTTTTCATCGCAGTTTTGCTATGTATACACCTCGTGATATAAAGGCAATGAAAATTCAAGTTTGCAAAGGAATCACATATACGAGCCTATAATAAAAGCAGACAGAGTTTAACTTTCATGTACTTCTGTAGGTGGCTAAGGAATTTAACGGATGCGTAAGTTTTCAATGTCACACATGCACCGAGAGCAAACACAAGTAGTTTATTTAGCCTTTTGAATTTTCATAAGCAACCGCTTTTGACTGCACATATTGTATCAAACTATTTCAGTAGTCCGTAGGACTAAAGTAACACTAGCAACATTGTACTCTGTTCCAGTCAGACGGGATGACGTGCTCGCGGGTGGTGGCGCCAAGGCGCTCGCATCATAACCAAAATGGAGGGTGGTAGATTGAAGAGCGAGAAAAAATGCTTCATGGCATTGAACAGCCTCTAATTAACCTAGTACAGCCTTTTGTGAACGTGAACGGTCATATTTGCAATATATTGCTGCCAAAAAGTTAGTCATCTTAAGCCTAAAGGGATTGACGCCCGAGAAATGCTTGTGTGGCAGTGGTTAATGTCCTACTTTTGCAAGTTTGTTACCAGATAACGAGTTCATTAATGATCTTACCAATAAAATTTTATGCGAATTTTTCGCAGAATCATGTAATATTTCGTTGATGAACGCTCACTGATCGTCACCGGGAGTTAATAGTTCGGCTTTGCCTTGGGGCTCAGTCTCGAGCACTATCCGAAGCCGCACAGCGGCTAGTAGTAGTAGTAGTAGTAGAGATAGATTAGCGCTCACCGATTGTTAATCTGCCTCTTCTTCTTCTTCTACTACTACTACTACTACTACTACTAATACTACTAATACAAGCCGCTGTGTGGCTGCGGGCGGGGCTCAAAAATGCGCCCCATGGCAAAGCCGAACGATTAAATCCCGTTAACGATCGCTGAGCGTTCATCAACAAACACAAGTCAATATTCCCGATCTAAACCGGCAAGACATCGAACCCGTGGCTCAGTCGCTAGAGTGCTGGACTTCTGGTTAAGAGGTCACGGGTTCAATCCTCGAGTGGGACACCAACTGGGGTTGGGTATGGCTGGCTGATGATGGCTCATACGCCAGAAATGGCCATTGTAGTCTCCTTGTCTTTGTCAGTTATCCTGTTTTACCTATGTTACTAGCAGCTACGGCTGCTGATGGGGCCCTAGAGAGAGAGCTCCAAGGCACAACGGGATGATTAAGTCACGTAGCCGATCGTTGAGTGCCCATATACCTCTGTACTATATATCCAGCCCGAGTAGTAGCTTGAAAGTAGTATTTTACGGTTTACGCTATATAGGGATTACCTAACTTTTAATGGTGTCCCTAAAATGCCCTCAGAAGGTTTCGTTCCAGCAGTCGTATAAGGATGACACTTCCCTTTCTCACTTTCAGATCAGCGAAAGCTGAGCTGACAGAAACCAAAATCATATTATAGATGCGGTTGTGCCGAGTGTGCATTCAAATGGCCCCCAAATTCCACTCCTTATAAGCGTACCTTGCAGGCTCCTTATATTGTTGTATTTTAGTTCATTCTTTTGAAATAGGTATCAACGTATCCCTTAGTTAGCACTAGTGACGTAGGGATGCTATATTCCAGTGTATTGTGAGCCGGGTGGCTTTCAGTTATTCTCATGTGGTTAGTCACGGAACAGAACACAGTTTTGTCTCCCCCACACTCCTCCACTAACCTCCTCCCCCCCCGGCGGAATCCTTGTCGTTTTCATGCAGGCGAACCTTCATTATTCGCGCAAATTGCATACACAAGCAGTGCGTCTTAGCTGGTCAATTGGTTGCATTGGGTCGACGGGCTTAGCGGGCATAAATCATTCAGACAGGTTTTTTGAACGGCTAGACCGCATTAACTCTTCTCGACCGCCGGCACAGACTCGAGATTGTGCTCCATTTTTAATGAAGTTGCGCAGGATCGTGCCCCCTCCCCATCTTACGTCCCACACAACACACCTGGTCATTTGTATCTGCTGCTGTTGACAACGCGACGTATGTTTCCGTTGCAGCCGTAACGTCTGCATATGTTTGACTCCCAAAGGAAATCTGTCTGCTTTCTGTGACCGCGTCTGGTAAGCGTGAGTCTCCATCGGATGGTAGTCGTAACCAATTGCCTATAGTTACATGTTTCAACTACAACCTTCAATTAGCTTCCCTGTCGCCATCCAAGGTGCTCAAAGAGATCAACACATTTATGAGATGGGCAGAGTAAATGTTCGTGCTGCATGAGAAGTAATTACTGACACTGCCAATCAGCGCCAACAGCAGTGGAGTAAAAAAACCTTTATGGCTGTCGAAAACCCTTGAACGGAGGTTGATGCTTGGAAAGAAGACCTCACCAGGATTTATTTAATGATCCCCGGTCAAATCCGGCTGCATGATGACCTATCATGCTAGTTTTGATTGAAGTATTTGGTTAATTACGCTTTTTTCATTAACTAAGGGTCGCACCGTGTCGGCTGCGATTGACAATACTCAGAGTCTCACGGAAATGGAGTTTCACCCATCCACTTAAATGAAATAAGGTGCATGTACGAGATTATTAAGTGCAAACGATGTGAGTAAGCCCGTAGCTTAGAACAGATTCACAGAACGGATAACCAAATGGATCTGGATGCAGACCTTAGGTCGGACAGGAGTTATCCACAAGGAAGAATTCCAAGGTGACTCCTATCTAGAGCAATTTGTCTCACAAAGATGTGTAGTTAGGGGAAAATGTTGGAGGCCAATAGTGAGGGCGTAGTTAAATGTGATTCGCGACCTGTTCCTAAAAATATCTTCAAGGCTATAGAAAACTCTATAAATAAGCAATTTAAATTGCGAATTTACAAAACAGCAGAATTCTTAAGTCTATTGAGCTACAGGTCCGTTGCACTGTCGGTTGCGATCGGGAATATTAATTATGCGGTTATTGAGCTCACCAAGCGCGTTATGTGACATGCTTGACCCGCTTTTTGCTGTCGTGTTCGGCCATTTGTTTCTGCACATATTATTAGTCACTTTACCATCGCCTGCAAGGGCTCTCCATTGAGTCTCGAAGACAATGTGGGAGGAGAATGTCCGGAAACCCGAGTGCAACCGACAGGACAAGTCTTTTGTTGCGTATTTGAGCGTTTGACTCAATGACCAAATATTCGAGGTTCAAACCCCGTGAGATCCGAAACTAACTGATGGGCATGGCTGGCTGATGAAGCCGAATACGCTAGAGATGTCCATTCCCGTCTTCCTTGTTTTTGATCGATGAGGCTCTTCTGCTTATCGCTATATATAGGCACATATATCTAGCGTCCTTTAGTCTAAATACATTTTGCATGCTCAACAAAGGCAAAGAAAATGCAGTTTTGAGACGATTTGTGACTCAATTTCCACCCTGTGCGAAACTCTTTCCTTGCTGGCTGTGTGCCAGAGCATGTAGAAACAGAAAAATGAGAATGACTGTGGCGGATGCACCTGACCTTCCATTAAGCACGTCATTTGGTGTGGTTCAGCTCACAGACCACTAGCCAAATGCTTCAGACTTGCCTCTTCCTAAAAATGTATATAAAAACTAGCCAAAGAGGTCAAATTCATCTCTTTTGTTTTGTGTTTTCTGTAACAGTCTATTCGAAAATAACTAATTGCACAAGATGAAGCCAATTAGCTAATTTCTCATACAGCTGTTGACTGATTCAAGAACCAGTACAGGGGTTCAGTTTACTAAGCTATGACTAGCATTGCTTGAAAGTTCTTTGTACATCTAAATGAATTCATACAAAGTCAGGTATATGAAAGCCTGCTCATTATCAAAGTAATGCTTATTGTCATTGAGGTTCTCGACTGTCATTAGAATAAATATTGGGGAAAAGCCAGTCAGCTATCCAGCGTGTTTTCACTTACTTCGAATAATTTATCATGCCTGTCTTCGCTTAGAGCTGTTTTTTTTTTCCAGCCCAGTTTTAACTAGTTTCCAATTTTATGCCTTCAATGTACAATCTTCAGAGCACCAGGAAACTTTCTTTGCGCACTTATTTGAGAAGTTTACTTTTTAAATTAACTTAACTAAAGTTCCTGTTACGCTTTCGCACCCTTTAAGTGTAATCAGCGGATTTAAGTGAATTAGATGTCCGCGGGAAGTACATTTGCATAAGAGTACGACCGGGGTGGATCCGTGATTGTCGGACCGGATTTGACTGTGACTTCACTTTCCACCTGGAATACATTATTACCTGATTTGTCGCTTAAGTAGACAGGCCAAGTTAATTTCAAATCAACGACGTGTGAGATGGGCAATAGGTCTTTAACTCAAATGCATCCTACTTTACTTTAAATGCTTTACCTTAAAACAGGACTCAGTAGATAGGTATTTCAAAAGTATACATTTTGCATTGAATTTTTTTTTAATTTTTCGTTTAACTATCTAGCAGGGTTCAATTATACTTTCAAATTTACCTGACAGAAAGTAGTTTAACCAGTAATTGGGAGCGAACATATGGCTACAGTTAAATTCAGCAGAAATTAAATGAAAAAAATGATTACCCAAGGAGTAAAATACAGCATTGTAAAGAAAGATTGCTTTTTGGTGAAGATATATTCTTATAGGAGGCTTTTTGTACAAAATACAAGCTCACGATCGCTTAAGAGCCTGTGCATAGCTGGTTAGTTTGGAGTAAGTATACGTCAGGGAAAAGCTAGCGTGTGAAAACTAACCTTACTAGAAACTTTCACTTTTTCAACTTGTGGTCACGAAAGGAGGGAAAAAAATAAGTAAGAAAACTTGATCCTGGCAGACGATTCTTGCCGCGAATCAAAAACTACCTATGCTGACTGTAGCGAAAGTGCTTTTTGTACGACAATGTGTTTACCTTTTTGAAGAAGAGGCCTACTGGCTTTTGTGACACGCATTGCAGGTCATTTTACAAGGCAATGTGCGAAGATTATCACATATTACATATATAATTCCTTAGCTAATCCGTGAGGAAATGTTTCTGAGGAGCGAAACGCGTTAATTTTCTATTGGTTCATCTGATTAAAACCTCACAGCTTTAAGTAAAAAACGCGTGGATAAACCGTTAGCCTTTCGTATGTCACTTTCCTCCATACTGGAGTATAAGAAACCGTTTTTATTTCTGAGTCAAATTCTCTTGGGACTCTTATGGACACACAAACAAGCGGAGGCTGTGCGAGAATTTCTGGGTTATATATCCTCATTAACAAGTTATAATCCATGATTATATGCCAAAACGACATGGCGTATTAAATTGGATCACTTGGTAATGGAGCCTGTGAGTCGGGTCCTCTGACTACTGGACAAAGGATCCACATTATAACTGCTTTGATTGAAAGTTTTCCCGCCAAAAAAAATGATAGGGTGCTGTAAATCTTGACCCATTTGTGATCCATAATTAATTGTCTACTTACTTTCAACTGGTGTTTTTCTCTGCGCAATGCCATTGACCCACTGAGAGGACCGTGTATTCGCCCAGAAAATATCTTCGTTGTGGAGTAGGCATTACATTTAACAAAACACTGCTCAAACTCCATAAATATGGATTCGTATTGAAGAATAACTTCTCTCTATGAATTCGCGACACCGGTACTAATAAATACAGAGCAAGAGAACATAAGAGGAGACCTTCTCGACATCGCAAAGATGGAAACGGATAAAAAAAATGTTTTGACCAAAACTCGTGCCCAGCAAATGCAGTCCCTAATAATTTTCAGAAAATATTTCCTACCATATTCGAACATGACTTTCAATATTTTGGGCAGACCAAGTAGGACGTAAGAGCTTTAAAGAGTTCTCGAAAGCCTACACAAAGGACTTCATCGAAGTCATCGAAAGCACTCAAGGACTTGCCAATATTCTCTTAAGCACAGTTAAGTTCACCAATCGTTTACAGGATTCACTCATTCCGCTGTGCCTTGGGAACTCATTCACGAGTTCCTCCAGCAGCCGCACAGCGGCTCCTATTAAAAGCAATGGCTATAGCGTTGGCGTTCTGATCAACAGGCCGCAGGTTCGAGTCTCGGGTGCGGCAGCACCTGGGATTGGATATAACTGGCTGATGGTGGTTAATGGGGCAGACATGACCATTCCAGTAGCCCTTGTTTTTTTCCTAAGCTGGTCATGCTGGTTTGACAAGGCTTGCACATTTATGGATGGATGCTAAACTGTCGGATGCTAAACTCTTCTGCCTTGAGGATCACTCTCGAGCTCCGCCCGCAGCCGCGCATCAATTAATACTAAAGGCGCACGAACACTATTGATAAAAACAAGGGAGATTGAAATGGCCTGTTCTGGCTTATCACCGTCATCAATCAATCACACCAAGGGATGCCCCACCCGAGGTTCGAACCCGTGACCTGCCGATTAGAAGTTTAAAACTCTAACCTTTGAGCCAAAGGCTTATGTTTTTGCCGGTTTCAATCAGGAATATCAACACTGGTGGGAGGACGACAACAACGATCCAGTGGCTCAATTTTTTTGAATGTTGGACTGCTGAGCAACAGGTCACATGTTTGAGCCTCGGGTGATGCACTACCTGGGGTTGGGTATACTTGCTTTATACCTGCTAATACGCCATAAATGGTCATTCCAGTCTCCCTTGTGTTTGCTGGTAATGTTCCAATTTTTGCAAGGTCAAAAACAACCTAATCGTGGAACTTATTTTCAAACACTAGTTTAGACACATTAAGACTATGCTAAACAGGAGGACATGTTAGGAAAGATGGTGTTTTCACCGGTAAATTGTTACAATATTAAGGCAACCGTCTTACTTACTTAGCCTAGACATATACTGCAAGTATCCGAGAACATATACTGTGTGCAGTTAGCAAGCCATCCTGCTATGGTGGGCGGAGTTTACCAAAGTCTGGCTGATTTATGGAAGTAGACATCGGCTGAGAGTAAGCTAATTAATAGTTATTGTTTGTGAAAACTCTATATTTGACCAGCTCTCGACATGTAAAGCCAAGGAAGAGCCATTGTGAACGCAAATGGCCTAAATTGCTACTGTTTTTAAACTTGGGCGTAGTCAATCGTCGCCAAATCTGTGCATCCTCTAAAGTGTTCTTATAGCATATTTTCAATAACACATTACTCATTGGTCTGCCTTCAAGATGCTGGTCCTTAAGGATTATGAAAGCTTGCAGAACTTCCTACTCAAGCGCAAATTTCACAACAGTTTGCTGCGGAATCAGTCGTTGAAGGATGGATTACGTTTCATAATGCGTATGCTACCGTTGTCGCCTAATCAGAAAGTCATCACCAAAACAACTCTGGGAGACAAAAGATATTACATTAGACATTTTTTTTCGGATCTCAGGGGCTTCGCCGACTTGGTTGAAGGCTGTCAGACGGAATCCTGAAGTCATATTTATTAAAGGTTTTTTTTCCGGACGCCGAATAAGTGAGGTCAAGGACGTAGCGAGGAGGCCACTTGACCACATGTACTCCCCGACGGAGCAAACTTATCCACGAGATACAAAGCGGAGAGTTGCACTAATATCGCTGAGTAAAGTATGGTGAGGGGGTTTACAAAGTAACAGTATCATCCTGAGATTCTCGCCGATGTATTAACTAATGCAAACATTGTATCGCCATGCTGTGCGCGGCACATAAGAAGTCGGTGAAGACTTATTTTAGGTCAGTCTTGGCAGGTTCTCAAAAGCGATAACAGTAAGAGATAAAATTCAGAGTACCAGGTACCCGTGTGTCAGTTACCCTCTAGGCTTACATCGAATTTCCGACGACGAAGTGTGCAGTGAGGGAGAAGAACAAGCAAACTGCCTTCGTGGCCTTGTTTATCCAGAAAAGAAAGGTTTTCGAAATGCGGTGCTAGCCGGCGTTTTAAGGCTGCCAAGTATGATCGGTTAGGTGCACAAACAGAAACCTTCCCCACTACGGAAGGAGACCAGAAGGGCTCTGGAAGTCTGCTCTTTCCCCAGCTTGAGATACAAAAGATACAAACCTCGGCTGTCACTAGCCTCTCTTCCAAAACGCCTCACTGCAACCAAGATATACGTCCAAGCCCAATATGTGTAACCTCCAATCTCCGTGCTGTCCATAATTCGTGCCCTGTCAAATGTCAGAGATAAAGTGTTCACTAAGCAGACTGATAGCCTGCAACTCCTACGGGAGACGGGAGGAACATTAGTTTTTTTCAAAATCTAACCTCATCTGAGTTGCTATGTCGCAACTACTAGTGAACCGAATTCTGCCCACCTTAAAAATTAGTATATCTAGGACTATGGATGGAATAAGAGATTTTGACGGTGAATATCAGTTCACTGGGTGTAGTTTGTTTCGTTCGGGTGTTTTACTAAGCCCCAAAGACTGCAGTAACATGGTTTGTCTAGGGATTTCCAAGAGAGCCTGATGTTTGAGACTCCAGACCTGAGCTGTTCCCTCGCGGATCACGTCCACTCTTTTTATTGTCTTCACGTATCTCAACCGTATTGTAAATTGAAACCAAATTTATCGGAGCTGCTGGGACTACGGCTTCCATTTCTGGTGATAACACGTAGTTTTTCAAATGCAGTCATAAGCCTCACACTAAATCATAATATTTTAATCCAGAATGTAAGCTTCGAACACGACTTGCAATGGGAAGAATGTTGCCACTTGGATACTGTATGCATAACAAGCATTTACAATAAATACTCCCAGAAAAATGACATCGGTGGGGCTTGGATTATGTGCGATCAGGACCCATAGAGTTTGCTCACTATGTTTAACCTTTAGCTAGCGGAGATCGACAGTTAGCAAAAAGAGATGGGTGATTTACGTTCAACGAATTTCAATATTCCTTAGCTAAACCGGAAGACAGCGAACCCGTGGCTTAATAGTTAGAGCATTTGACTTCTGATCAACAGGTCGCGGGTTTGAGTCTCGGGTGGGGCACCACCTGGAATCGGGTATAACCGGCTGATGGTGGCTAAAGAGGCAGAAAAGGCCACTCCAGTCTCCTCTTGTATCTTTAGGCATTCATTCATTATCTGTTCCTCAGTCACAATCAACCTACTGTCCAACATCTGGTTGTTCCAAAATCCAGAGGAAGTTGACTTATTAGCGGACCGTCTGTTCAGACACCGAGTATCCGGTGTTTCCCCGATGCATGGCCGAGTGGACAGTGACAAGGCTTCACACAGAGGATCTGAGGTTTGTGGCAAAGATAGCAGAGGCAAGAAGCTGATGCAAGATCCACTTTGCCAGTAGCGTACGAATGCACGTAACTGGTTTCGGTATAATCTGTTCAAACCTATGTATACTGAGGGGGTAGGGAACAAAGGATTCTAAAAAATCTACACTGTATACAGCCTAAGTGAATATTCTGGTCAGCAGCTCTGTCTCACCCTTAATTCTCTCTCCCCACCCCCCTCTTCCGACATAAATGACAAAGTTTCAGCTCCTCCTCCACAGCAAATTCAGTGAGGCTCCTGTCAAAATAGGCCAGTTAGTACATGGTTGCCCTGCGGTTGCGCCTCAGGGCAATAGTTCGACTCGTCAAGCCTAAAGATGACAGCTACAGCACCTACTGAATACCGGCGAACCGCGCTCCTTAACCCTCTTCAGAATACACAAGTCACAGTCCCAAGTTTACTTTCTCTGACGTCACGCAGTAAACATTCAGAACATCTCATGTGATATCCTCTGGGGTTTAGAAAGTTTCCGACTAAAACCCTAGCCCCGAACTTAACTGATGGTAAACCTTTTTCTTTCTTACGCTTGCATGCTTTGCAACTATTTCCCAGTATCATCTATTTTCGCTGTATGCAAGTAAACTAATCAAGGTTTTCATGTCCTACTAACTGTAAAATTTCTACTTATGTACAGTTGGTGGTCGAATAGAAATGTCACATCCGTCACTTTATAATGTAAGACGCAGAGAACTCAGCTCAGCATTCAGACAGGGCGAGTATTAATCGCTTTAGGATTGCGATGGCTCAGAACACCAGAGCTCTTCATTTTAATGCACGATAGATCATACATTTTTATTGAGTAGTGAGGTGTTTTTTGGTAGAAAATAACACTTATAGTCGAGAGTTGGATTTAAATTAGGACAGCACCTGAACAACTGTGTCACTTGCTTTAAAATATCTCAAAAAGTATGGCGATGGGAATGTCGTAGAAATGAAAACTTAAAACGCGCATTATGTCAAAAACTCACAAAGTCCTCGTGCGCAGACATTGGATTGGAATTCAGGTCAGTGGATGAGCCCTTCACAAATGCAACCGAAACATGACTATCATGAGAGAGGGGTGAGTTAATAAAGGGCTCTGAGGTGTGCTGTGTTTTGCCGGCAGGCCGGAAAGTGGAGGGCATGTACTCAGTTTCAGGGGGGTTGGCTGAGTATCCGTGAGTCTTCTGGAACTCCGCTAGACCGTTAGGCCCCAGTGTTAGAGGCGAGGGGGATGAGGTCTGACCGATGGCGCAACCACCACTGTCCAGGCCGCTGTCACTGCCACCACCGCTCAAGGTGATGGAACCAGCTACCGGGTATTCCGCCGCTGTCGTAGCCGCCGCCGCCGCCGCCGCCGCCTCGGGGTAGGCATAATCGTAGAGGGTTCGCGGGGCAACCAGATGCGACGGGACGTTCTTCGAGGCGTCAACGCTACTAGTTGGTAGTTCAGGCGGCCCCATGCAGCGTCGAATGGGATAGGAAAAGGGTAGCGTCGTCACCTCATGGAAGGGGCCAGTGGGCCGGGCATCCGTCAGCCGACGGCCTGTGAGGTCAAATACGTCCCGACGATAGGAGGCATACGCCGGTAGCAGATGCATATCCTCACTGGCGATAGCGGAATCCACACAGTTGCTAGACGTCTCCACACCCTTCATAAAGACGAGACTGCTGGGATCGAGGAGACGCATCTCTGAGGCTTCGTTGCTGTTGCACTGAATGGCATCGAGGAAGTCAGGCCTGTTCCATTTCATGCTGCTTAGGGGTTTGTATACACCATCCATATTGCCATGCTCCGAATTGTCTCCCGGCGCACTAATGTTGGCTGGAAAGTAGGTGTTAAAATTGGCGTGCAATTTTCTGCCACCATTGACGACACCACCGTTATCTCTGGCGGCTAAACGTAGGTGATACCGAGACTGACCGCTGTCAACCCGGAAGCGAACCCAGAAAATGGCCGCGGTCAAACTGATCACCAGAGCAAAACTGCATACAATAATCAGAATCAAAATGATTGAATTACTTAGGCTGGCCTCTCCAAGGCCAAAAACGGAAAATCCATAACCGCGATTGGTCGCCTCGCTAATGTTCACATAGAATATGGCTGTTGTTACTTGCGGAGGATGGCCGTGGTCTGTCAGCTGAACTACCAATGCGAGAAGTCCGATAGGGGGTGGTTTGGGAAAAGGCCTGCCACGTGACTCTCTCGAGCTGGTCGTGTTAACTTCGACTGTTTCTGTGGTTTTGGGGGAGGCTTGGTTGGCCTTCTGCCAGAAAGTTCGCAGGTGGCCCAGCTTCTCGTCAATAAAAAAGTAGTCAGTGCCATCTAACACAAGTTTCCGCCTTTGCAGAGGGTTCACGTGAAGGAATGGAACGCCTTTGGCATTGGCATTTATAATCTCTTCCCCCTGGGTGTACCAAAGTTCATGAGGCTCTGCTCTTCGCAGGCGGAAGGAGATGTAAGCGTTGTCGGCGTCATCAATGTCTCTGGCACGCACAGTTGTTACTAGGGTGTCCGCAGGTGTGTCTACAGGAAGGGTACCAATGTCCTCCTGTCCCCAACTAGTATGGTCTGGAACTCCCGTGAGAAGGGTGGCGTTTCGAGGATGCAGAAGCTGAGGAGCATTGTCATTTACATCATCGACGATAACAGTGAGCGTTGTTGTGCTTGTAAGCTGCCGAACACGTCCGGAGTCAACAGCGATCAGGCGAACTAGGAGGCGGGAATGTGTTTCTCTATCTAGGCTTCCAGTGAGAACAAGTTCCTGCCCACCAATGAGTGAGAAGACTCCGTCCGAGTTGGTCCGCTGCGATTCATCTTCCAGGTCTGAAGACCGCATGCTATCATAAGGGTTGTGAGGGGCATATGGACTGTGGCCACCTAAGAAGACCTTGACGGTGCCATTTTCACCACTGTCTCTATCGTAAAACTGAAGGCGGGGTACAACGACCGCACCGGATCGCGTGTTCTCGTCTATGTGTACTTCTAGTGGACCTGTGTAGACTGGGGCATTGTCATTCACGTCCAGCAAACGGATAGTCAAGATGGTGGTGTTTGTTTTCCTGCCTCTGTGCTCAACAGAGTCACTAGACACAGTCGTGTCATCCACAGTTCCCCCATCAGCTGCGGTGACGCGAAATGTTAGTGTATCTGACTGTTCCCTGTCCAGTTCCCCTTTGGTCAAAATAAATCCCGTCTGAGGGTTTATTTCTATCAAATCGAGATTATCTGGGACGTCTGAGGTCAGCCAGTAAGTAATTTTACCCAGCAAGCCCCTATCCTTGTCAAAGGCCTGAATTCGGCCAATCTCGGAGTGTTTAGGCAGGTTCTCGTAGATTGCGAAATGATAACTCTGGCGTTCAAATACTGGCCAGTTGTCATTTAGATCCTGGAGTGCAATCGGAACAATCGCCTCAGAGGAGAGTGCCGGTGAAGCATTATCCATGCAGGAGATTACTACATTAATGTTTCCATCTTTGTCCGCGTCCTCCTCAAAGTCAAACGCCCGGTTATTGAAAAGGCCATACATTAGAGGAGCATATTCCCGCAGGGTGAAATCTATCCTCTGGTGTCTGGCGCTTCCCAGAGAACAGGTTACTTTTCCTGCAGAGACTGCATCCGCGTCGGACACCGATATAACCTTCAGGAGTCGCGGTTGCGCATCATTTTCCACCAGTTCCGGTTCAGAACGCAACTCTACTGGACTGGTCGTCAACTTCCCTCCGGCATTCCCAGTAGCCAAACCTGCGCTGCGAACATCGATAAGTGGAGGGTTGTCGTTGGTGTCTGTGAGAAGGATTGTCAGAGAGGTTGTGGCTGACAGCGGCGGTGTGCCTGAATCCCGTGCGACAACCCTAAGAACAAACTTTCTATCGTCTTCGTTTTCATAGTCCAGTATGCCAGAAACAGTGAGGATTCCACTTTCTTCGTCCAAAGCCCACTTATTTAACTGACGGTTACTGCGTGAGTAACTGGATGTTCGATCAATGAGATAGGTTACTTTGGCGTTATCGCCCACATCGGCATCTGTGGCGCGGAATGTGTACACTGCATGGCCAAATTCAGTGTTTTCGGGGACCTCAATCGAGAGTTTAGAACGCTGGCGAGGCTGGATAAACACCGGTGAGTGATCGTTAACATCGTCCACTTTTACTTGAAGTAGCAGAGTTCCCGTTAGAGATGGGGTTCCTCCGTCTGATGCACGAAGCTCAAACCAGTAGGCGGCTTCTCGTTCTCTGTCCAAGTTTTGCGACACAAGTAGATTTAACTCACAGTTCGGCGACTTTGAAGTCTGCCTAACTAGCCGGAAGTCGTTCCGCTGGCTTTTACTCGCTTTCGGAGGAAGGATGCCTTGAAGTTCGTAGGAAGAAACTCCGAATTCCCTGGAGTCGGGGTCATGGGCACAGGGAAGAACCAGTTGCGTACCGATTTTGGCGGATTCAGGGACAGATATCTGCAGGTAGGGCAGACTCTGATAGTGGTGCGGCAGCCATCCGGGCAGCTCGTTAGGCTCCCCCTGTCGCAAGTCGAAACTTGGGGGATTATCGTTCTCATCGGAGAGCGTCACTAGAACTTCAATTACCAGGGGGTGATTAGCGGAAGTGAAAAAGTACGCCTCCGCTCGAAGAGTGCAGACCGCCTCTTCACAGCATTTGAGCTTTGCACAGACTACATCCCGATCAATGGGGAGTTTGGTGAACAGATCTCCGTTAGGCCTCAGCTCAAACTCCCTGTCTGGCTTGAGCATGCGACTGGGAAATGTCTGATCATCGGAGGACAAGCTAGGAATGTGGGTGAACAGATTCCCCAAACGAAAGTTGGGCCCTGTGTTGTCACCGAGCGACAGCTGTACTTTGTACTGCTTTTGGCCGAAGGTAAAGCTGATTGGGAGTGTTGTTAGCGTCGTCCATATTAGAATTAGCATACTGAGTAACCTTTTCGTCCTTTTTTCTCTTACCCTAATAAGTAGAAGCACGAAAAGGCACGCGCCCTGAAAAGGCCTGACCTGTAGATGAGGTCGCTTCAACTAACCAACACAGTTTGCAGCTTCTCGCCCACTGGACAGGCTTCTTTGCTATTGGTAGATGTAGTCGTTTTGTCATCTCCAATTCCGCATAGTGTCAGCCAATCATCATCCAGACAGCTGGTTACCCCGTGCAATGGACATTCGCGCATGCTGAGTAGGCTGATTGGCTGACGTTCTCCTGGCGTGCATTATCTGTTGCAAACGCGGACACATTTGGCCCATGTGATGCCACATGACGTCCGGTGGCGTGCACGGAACGCTAACAACTGTGCTCTCTTTATAATAATTGTTAACAGTCCAGATCTCTTGCAAGGACCTGAATACCCCATAGATTCTTAATAACAGTTGAGTTCAAGGTAAATGGTGAAATGGGTACGAAACCGGACAAGTAACCGGAAGTATTTTCGAATGCACCTCCAGTTCCTACAGGATGGCTCAGAGCAGAGGCTTGTCAAGATATTCGGTTTCACCTTCGGTAATGATGCGCTCTATGGCCACCTAAACAGGACAATACATGTGGCTTTGTGCCCTATTTCAGGGAATTTAGTTTTAGGATTTAGGTTAAGTTTAGGGTTATGTTTAGGGATTAAGTTTAATTTTGGCGTTAAGGTCAGCGTTTGGGGTAGGGTCAGGATAAAACTAAAGGTTGAGGTTTGGGTTCGTTTTCACTACAGAGTTTAGGTTTAGGGTAGAGCTAGGGTTACAGTTTACTTTTAGGCTAGGGTTAGTGCTAGCGTTAAGGCACAGAAATATTTATCTTTTTTGCAATTTATCGCAACGCCACCTATTTGTAAGTGGGTGGGGCGGTTCCTTTTCCCGTGTCCCGTTCAGGTGGCTATACAAGGTATGCTTACCGCACCTTCTTTTAATTATGTTTGACCCAAATACCCAAAATTAGTATTTATCGCTTGCCGGCAGAGGGTTCAAGTAGCCATTCCTCGTGGCTCCTTACCCGTCTCGAAGATCTCAACGCACAAGTAGTTGAGTCTCTGCAGATGCCTTTATGGAACCCTGACGCAATGGTCTAAACATACACCTGGTTGGAAAAGCAACCCAGAGGATCACAACACTCAGAAAGCGTCCAGTGAATTCTAACATTTAAGCAGGAAGAGTGGACCAAATTACGTGGAAATGAAATGGCTGTTAAAATTATCACAACTTTTTGGTCAGGGATGAGATGCCGGTGATGGTTGGCTATTTCGTCAACACACTGTCTTTGAATTTCCATGGAAAACTCCTACCGCTTATTCCGCAGTTTTCCTGATGAATTTCAACTAAAATATTCAAATCTATTTTCAGCCCGCATAAAAAATAATTCTAAGGGGTTCTTTGGAGTTTTTGCATTAATTACCAAGAACTTAAACGTATCAGCGTGGAAACTGAAGTTTATACTAGCTAGAGAGCGAGAGAGAGGTGCGCTTTATCTTGAAAGTACACCTCCAGAAAAATAATAAGTCCTAAATTCCCCGTGGATAAGATTGGGCAAACAAACCACACAAAATCGGAAGACCACAAACGAATGGTCGAAGACTGCAACAATCGACATCATGAAGAATCGGCCTTGATGAGTCTCAAAATGTCGATCAGATTGGACTTCCTTCAAAACGGTGCCAGCACTGATGGCCTCATTATTGTAGTTTGAATAACCAAAGAGGGTTAAAAGTCGGTATATAATGGGCGAAATAGGCCATATGAAAATTTACATGTCTTTCAACTGTAAAAGATCGCCGAAGCGCGCGTAACTGGGCTTTTGGCTAGTACCGCTACTGTCGAAATGCTTACCTTTTCAGTAAAAGTGATTGTGGTCGTTAGTTTAGCGAAGCGTCAATGCACTCTATCTGAAAATAATAAACTTATAGATATTTATCGAAGCAGTGTCATCTTACTGGTGAGCCAACCAACTTGATCCTTAAAAGTATTGCATTCGGTTTTTTTATATTGAAGTTAACTGGTCCATTTTTGTGAATTTTCTCAAGACACGTTGCCCGCAATTACAAATAATTACTTTACTTACTTATATTACCACTGAATGTGTTGAGTTCGACCAAATTACTATCATTATATTCTGTGTTAATAAAAAGTTTGGGCTATACTCGGTAAGCCATCGCCACGGCAAATCAAAGCAGCTCTCACCAGTAATAACTCTGAGGCAGTTCAACATAGAACTGTTCAACATAGAACTGTTCAACATAGAACTGTTCCCTAGGTTCTAAATGTCATGGCATGAAAGGCTGCGCCAAATGATGTGGAAACTGGATCCGAAGCTGTAATTAGAGTCAGACTGTAAGGACTCCTTCTCAATTTAAGCTTTATGGCATTCTCCTTTATGCGAACCTGCAGCGCCCCCTTCAATGGTCTGGCGCAGCTGAAATGAGCGGCGGGTCAGATCGTGCGTCTTAGGAGGAGCCGTCCTAACCGGTTGGTTCACACACTTCCCTAAAGACTCTTCCCACGCTCCCCTATCGATCCACCCATAGACTGTGCGCATGGTGATATTGCGAAGGCTGCCGACAGGCATTAGTGCTCCACTCAATTATTCGGATAAGTCGGAAGGCCAGTCGAGGTGCTAACCCCTCAAGGACACTATCTGATTGGTCTAATTGCAGCCTAACCTTGTAAATACTTGTACGTTCTTTTTTGCCCTTAAGTACGCTGTAATAAGATATCAATAGACTTTTTCTCTTCCACCTTTGCTGTTGACTTCTCCTTTGGGGATTCAATCGAGTCTTGGACTGCTACTATCAAGGCTTGTGGCAAGATCATAACAATTGGCGACGCAGAACTCACTATATCTATTTCCGCGGAGCAACTAATGTCTATCCTGCAGCAACAGCAGGCTCACTTCGAGGCAGCTCACTTGAAGATGATGCAATCCACGATGCAACAATTAAGTTTGCATTATCCTGATCCAGAATCCACTGGGAAAGTCCATGCCAGCGGACGCAGTTGCTGCTTGCATCACTGAATTTATTTACGATCCCGATTCCGATGGGACTTTCGATGCCTGTTTTAAGCGTTGGGAAAATATTTTCCGCGTTGAATTTGCCAAAGCCGATGACGCATAGAAGGTGCGCCTATCACTGCGCAAATTGGGCGGTATACTTAGATGCTCCTGTCGAAAAACTCTCGTTATTTCACATTCGATGAAACCGTCAAACAACTTTCTGTGATCTTCGGGGAGAAGTCATCACTTTTCAATATTCGATACCAGTGCCTCAAACTGGTGAAGAACGATACAGACGATTATCTGACGCTCGCCAATATTGTCAACCGCGAGTGGGAAAAGTTCAAGCTGCAAACGATGACAGAAGATCAATTTAAGTGCCTCATTTTCGTGTGCGCCCTTCAGTCCTCCCGCGATGCTGAAATCAGAATCCGTCTGCTCAGCAAAATTGAACAGGACCCAAACTCTACCCTACAGACATTGACTACCGAATGTTAATGCCTCAAGAATCTTAAACATGATTCTGCCATTTTGGAACAACCCAATTACTCACTTGCCACCACCAGCCTTCATGATCTCACCCACACAATGTCAATGTCATTGCTCAAGTCCCAAGACTCGACCCCCAGAAAAACACCAACATCATGTTGGAAATGCGGTGATTGGCATTTCATTCGCTTCTGTCCATCCAAGAAGCACGTTTGAAAGAAATGCCAAAAGCGAGGACACAAGGAAGATTACTGTGCAGCATGCCAACCCTTCAAATCAAAAGGTATGCACTTGGAGTATGAGGCGTCCCAAATGCTCTTCAGTCCACTCCGGTCCGAACTCGTACTCCAGTCAGGCCACGTTCAGGACTGAGTTTGAGGCACGGAGAAAGTACGTTACGGTTATTATCAATAGCAAACCAATACGCCTCAGACATCACATTCATCTCCAAGCGTATTTAGCACATGATCGCATCGAAGATGAAGGCGTTAAATGTTTCTGGAGGAATTCTCCGGCTGACAGGTGAGCTTTAATGTGGTTTCGTTTGATGACATTCAATTCAAGGGAACATGTTACCTCACCAACTACCCGATCATCTAACTTACTTAGACCTAACTGGATCAAGAAACTCGGTCTTATTGAATCGCCACTTAATCGTGTTTGCAATAGTGTGCAGTCATCTTGGCTGAGCCCCGCCAAATCGAATCAGTTGGCTACAAAGCTGATGCCTCCTCTACAGGAGAAATTCGCCTCAGTTTTCCAAGGTGGTTTTGATTGCTGTACCAAGATCAAGGTCATTCTACGTCTTCAATCGAATGCAAAACCTATGTTCCGACTGAACAGACCAGTACCTTATGCCGTACATACAGTAGTCGACCAAGATGCGTTGGACCAACACGGGGGCCACATCAGGGTACGGCATGCGTTATTCGGGTTGCGCTCCCATAACAAATGCCGAACATGGAGGTGTGGTGGCACGCCTAGGGGCGGCTAGGACTTAGGGGACCCAGCCGCGCCAGCCACCTGCGTCCTCTCCCGCCTCCGGTCTTCTTGACTCTGTCTTGACACCGGGCTCAGGTGGGGGAGGAGGAGAGAGTGCGGTAGATGCAGCGCAAGTCTACTATCACTTTAAACTAAATCACGCGCAAGTCACCGTCCCTGCTCAACTTTCCCATGAGCATACGGTGGACATCGTCGGACTACGACGGTCGAACTGTCGTGTGTGTGTGTGTGTGTGTGTGTGTGTGTGTGTGTGTGGGGTGTAGGGGGTACTAGTTAGGGGCAGCACTACACAGATAGCATTTGGTCGCTCCATTTGTCTCGTACAGGTGGTGAATGCTCCTGTGGCCGTCTCTAACTGGTACCCAGCTCTCACCTGTGGCTCCTCGAAGCTGGTTCTTCCCAGCGGCCACACCCCGGGCAACCACCACGACCGGCGGGCTAAACCAGGTGAGGGTCTCCGGTGTTGTGTGTGTCTTCACACCCGGTACGTCTGCTCCTTTCTCCCTGTTCTTGTCCTCTCCCGTCCTCCCTGCCCTTCCTCCTCTCCTCTTCCCACCCCACTCCCCTCTCCCCTACTCTATCCTCCTCTCCTTACCCTTGCTTCTACCCATCTTCTTCTCCCTCTATCCTCACTCTTCCCTCCTTCCCCACGGTCGAAAAGTCCTACGGCGAGGGCGACATGCAATCACGTAGGCGGCCCAGGCGAATCGGTCGTTCTCTCACTAACCCAAATCGTGACCCATAGTGGAGTTCGGTAGCCGCCTGGGTGATTAAGCAGCCCCTATTTAGGGATAGCACTGCTTACCCCCTCGCGGGGGAGGGGG
>WEDG01002044.1:0-20759 GCA_017591395.1 Schistocephalus solidus | reverse complement strand
GTATTACTAAATGCTGGACGAGAGCATGGTGTCCATTTACGGTTTATTTGTCCATCTCAGCAGGACCCTGATACCGTGCACTACTAAAGGATGAAGGAGTATGTACCTGATGCAATCTTTTGACAGGAAAACCACATACTCATGAATAAGTGTGGGAAAAAAGCTACAAGCTGTCCTTCTATCGAAGTAGGTTCTGGATCTTCCTAAGCTCCTCCTTTTAATACATTCTGTCGAGCAAATTTTCAAGCCGTTTGTGTTTTTGTGGTAAGAAACTGACAAAGCTCCTATATTGCCTACACCAGGTTTTCCTTCGATAAATGCCCCTTCAGTCGCTAGGTATCCTGCTTAGACGGACGGCCAAGAAAAGGATATAGCCTGCTCTTTCCATCTGCAACGTGAATTTTATCGATGAATGTGCTTGTTGTTCAGTATTTAAGAGTGCGTCTACAGTTGCTTCTTCTTTTGCCAATTGCAAAATATGCCATCAACTTATCGGCCGTCGTGTCTTAGCTTATTGATCTCGTCGCTTAGCTGAACTTCTCTCAAGCTTGCCTATAAAGACCTCAACTAAGAGATGTCCAAGTGGCGACCCCACACCAACGCCATCTGTGTGTCTGTATAGCTGGATATCATATTACTTTAATTTTTATTTTAAACCGGTGGTGAAATTTCCGGATATACATAAGAGCAGTCATTATTTGCCATGGTCGTTACTCATACCGGAGTTGCTGCTAAGAGAATGAAAAATCAGGCAAGAGATTTAATCTCCCATAAGTTCTGGCTTACCACGAAGTTGGCCTATTTTACCAGGTTTGTTTTTTTCAAGTTAACTGAAGAGACCTTTTTAGCTGCGTTTTTAGTGCACTCACGTCCATACATGTAGGTTTTCACGAGGATACTTCTTGACCATTGCTAAAAAGGCAAGATTATTCAGTGTATTCCAGTTAAAAACGAAATCATATCAGGTACGCTGGGGTCACTTCGATATAAAAAGCAGACAGCACTAAAATGATACATCTGAACTTTTAAGCTTTTCAGTTAGCTTGGAACATTTGATGATGCACCGGTCACTAGGACTGTTTCTATAATCGTTTTCTTGATTTTATGTGCTATTTATAGAAGTTAATAAAAACAAGACGAGCTTTAGGTCGTAAGTTTGGTTCTAGAGATTCTCGAATTAGGGTTTCTAACTCTAATTGAGTAAGCTTTCGACGACGCAAGCAAAATTTTGGGCCTTGGGAAAAATGCTTCGAACGACGTTTTTGAGTTGCATAGAGGAATGGTTGCGGAAGCGTTGATCGGGATCCTTTGAAAAACGTTATTGTGGTTTTATTTCATCGGTCAGAAACTCAATGCAAGTATCACAAGAACCAAACTTACAAAATAAGGTCGTCTCGTTTTATTTCCTTCTATAAATAGCTCATAAAACCAAGAAACGATTAAAGAGACAGTCCTAGTGACCGGTGCGTCATAAAATGATCCAGGCTAACCGAAAAACTTAAGGTTCAGAAGTATTTATGTCATCTACTCCCTCTATTCGTATGAATTTGCCGAAATTGGCACCGGTAGTTGGCTGCCTGTTCGTGGACTGGAGCTTGTTCCTTCTGGTGAGTCCAAGCTTTCGTGTGAGCCGCTTCTAATTAAATTCAATATACAATTCACGCGGTTGAAGAGGAGAAGTGATCAACGTCGGTTTGAGGGTCTTCTTTCCCCTGAGCACAGTTATAGGAACCGACCAGGCTTGGCAACCGCTACTTTGTTGTCGGGTAACCAAGTTATGCTCTCGTAAGTGCCTGTTTACCACTCATAAACTCGACCCCCTTGAAAGACATTAGCATCTGCGTTCTGGCTCTAGCATCACTACAACTGAAACAGTAAATTAATACCTGGAGAATTTGCCATGCAAGATTTCAGAAAGCCTTTGCATAATAGGTGACGGAGATGTTAATGCGGTGTCATCAAATGTAGCCTATCTACAGGTTTCTCCGTTTCCCTTTTATGCTCCATAACAAATTAAATTTCATTAGTAGGTTGCTTCATACCATAAACAATCAAGAAATAAATGGTTGGTTGTAAAAGGAATAACACTTAAATCTAAAAGTCATTGTCACACTAGCACACTGAACGTATGCTTTCAAATTGTACGCACAGTCAGGTAAACCAAAGTAACTAATGGGGCCGCAAACATTAAGACTAACTCTTTTTTTCTCTTCTTTGGAAGGTAAACTAGATCAAAGTTTTATGTATCAGTAGTCCCATAACAAGGGGTTTACTACAATCAAATCCCTTCTGGAACTTGAAAATGTGATCTGAGGTCAGTGAAAACCATATGCAGGCAAAAGTAAGGAATCACACTGTCCTCCCGATGAAAGGAATTCAGCTTTAAAAATTATTTTGTGCAAATTGATGATGTTTTGCCGCAAAAGGCGGGAATTATCTTCTTTACCAGTATTATTGTTTTACTTCGGTGAAAATAAAGACCTCCAACAAATTATGTACAGGATATTCTGGAGATTGACAATAGAATAATCTATATTGAATTAGAAGTATGTGATAAAATACCTTTTGTATAATTAGGTTTCCGCTAATCAGGAAACGCAATAAAGAGAAGATTGGGAGTTTTTGTTAAATCTTAGTATAGATTTGGATACTCCGTTGAATATTTTTAGTCTAAGAACAGGGCATTAAAATAGAAAAATGTAAACGAACACTATAATATAAAAACGAAAAGTGAATTCTTTAATTTTCAGCAGGGACATTATTACTTATTTTCAGGGAACTAAAAATGATAAAACTTCTAAGTTTCTACCCTGCTTAACTTTGGAAAAAGGTACAGTTCGCAACAACGGTATGAGTGAGTATTGTAACCGATCGGTGATCTCTTACTTAACATAATACATTTATATATACATTTGAATTTTTATATGGTCCATGTGGTATATATAGCATATGCCTGATAAAGTTACTATTAAAAAGATCAGCCATGTGTAAACATGATGCTTTTGATACTGAATTACGAAGCAAGGAGGAGTTATTTCCCTCAATCTGTCCTGCAACATTTTGTTCGCAGTTTCAGGTATGCTGAATGGTCGAGAATATGCGGGGCCCAGGTAATTGTATAGAAGAAGATGGGAGGGCATTTTCTGGGATCAGGTGTTTATTCATCGATAAACATCGATCGATATTTCATTTGAGACATTATTCGGTCAAGTGCTGTAAACATGAAATTCGGTCGTCTGACTGATCCAATATTCTCATGCTGCCAAAGTCAAAGTCATGCACTGACGAGGACGCGTGAGCGACTACCTATGAAAGTTTATCCTTGCGCCTCCCAGCGAGCTTATGCTCGTGCATTCTTGATGCGAACCCATTTGCCGGTTTCGCCTAAATAAATTAGCTTTGCCCACAAATGGCAGTCAATGAGGTAAAATGACGCCGGATTTTGGTTGAGGGGTGATTGGGATTTTTAGGTTGCATGAGTGGCCGGCGGATTGTCACTTTTTGGTCCGGTGAGCCACGCCAATCGCAAATTCGCTCACTAGTCTAGCGAATTCTTTGGATACGCCAGCTATGTAACGTACTGCACGCCAGCACTTCGGTTTTGGCTGACCCTTCGGATTTATTCTCTTGGCTTCTGGCCTGCATTTCCCAACAAAACTTCCAGGATATCCGTTGACCGTGAAGAGTTTCCACAGCCTATATGTCGGCTGGTTCAGTGCAATGGGTTTATGCTCGGTGGTACAGTGTTCTCACGCCATTGCGTTTTTACAACAGGTGGTTGCTAAGATAACTCAGAATACGAGAGGTATCCGTTGCCTTTCTGTAAAACTGTCTTTTTGAATTCTCCATCGCCCTTTCTGCATACCAGCACGTCGAGAAACGGCAACTGACAGTCCTTTTTCTTCTTCCACCGTGAACTGGATTTCGGGGAAGATGGAATTCGTATTTTTTTGTGAAATCCTTAATCTTATCTCAACTGATCATGACAAATGTGTCATCAACATACCGTACCAAAAAATGTGATCAATACTGGTCGAAAGCCAGTGCTTCCAGTATCTGCAAAACTGCCTCAGCAATCAGGCTGATCAACGGCGACTCCATTGGCGTACCTTGGACCTGTTCGTACACGGTTCCATTGAAGGTGAAGAGTGTGTTCAATCAGTGTTTCAGGAGGTCGAAAAGGTGCCTTATTTTGAGTTTCGTGTCCGCCTCGTTAAAGTGCTTTTCTAGTAGGGTTTGTATCGTTTTGATTGCTAGATGTTGTGGATTGGAGGTGAAAAGTGATGTCATATGAAATGATACCATCCCTTCTTTATCGAATATCTTGCAACATTTGCAAGATTTTTTTGGCTGAGTTGACGTTTGTTATGGAACCCTGGGTTAGAAACTTGAGATGATGAAACAGCCACTTGGCTAGGGCAAACGTTGGGGTGCCTTTTAGAGAAAGTTAAAGTATGCACATCAACGTCAATATTCCCGATTGCAACCGACAGGAAATCAAACACGTAGCAACAATAACCAGTGGGTTGCCCTTTCGGCCTTCTGTGTTGCACAATCTGCGTTTTGTGTTTGGCTGGCTGATGAGAACAAATATTCCGAAATGGCCAGTCCAAATTCAATTGACTTTATTGAAGCAAAAAATTGTTTTTGCATACGTATAATCTCAGTATGAAATATTTTTGATAGGAAAAAGCAATCTGTTCTTTAAACTTTTGACCCAGGCCCCCATGTCATCATGGCACCCACAGCTGTGCTCCTAGCACAGCTAACATTTTAAGAGTTCTTAGAACTTAAATACCGATTTTGCGTTTGTGACAGCTTGAAGGCACAAATATCAAACGAACTATGCTTTTTTAAAGAACAAATCAAATTTTAAAGGTTGCTCAGCGGATTTTCTCTACATTTGACGGCAATCTGGGGAATCAACTGCTGATATTGTTTCCATAAAATATATTGGTATTTATAAGAGTATAAATAAGCAATACGAAAAAATGCATAGTACATAAATTGTAACTTTGTACAGAGTTTACTTTCTGCCCGTAATAGCTTGAGGTTATGGTGCACAATATTTATAAGTAACTTTTTGAACACGGAACCACATAAAGTAATTACGGTTGACATTTATTGAGATAGAGCATCCCATGCATATAACTGGATTTATTAGATTTAATGTCAGAACTCATGGTAAGTGTTATAATTCAGCAAAAATAGCTAGCCAATCGGATAGCAATCAATGATTTCAAATAAAGCACCAGATATGAAATGAGTGATATCCAGTCTAATGTAAATCAAAAAAGAAATATGGAAATAAGTACTTCACTAGAAAAAATTAGTAAGATTCTTTTCAATACATTCATCTCCAGTACCTTGGTCTAAAATGCCCTTGGTAGGGGGTGATTATTTATTACCAACTGCTAAATAATGGGGAGGTTTTAATCCGTAAACCTATCGGGAAATAAGAGCACGGGGATTTTTGCAATATCGGAGAGATGCTCACATAAATTTTATCAATAGATCCACTGGACGTAGGAATTAACGAAATTTGCGAATTGCATTCGCAGAAGTTGCATTTCCATCAAAAATTAGTTTTGTTTTATTTAAGCGAGACGTAACCCTAGTTTACCATGCCTAAGGATATGAAGTAAATTGGCATCTTATGGACCCGAAAGAAAGAGATCAGATATTCGATTGCCGCCCTAGTATAAAACAACTGATTAGTCGATTTGGCATCGTTAACTCTTATGTTATCGTGTAATTCCACGTCACTTTCGCGTTTGATTTCGAAGGATATCTGGTGAACCAAACGGACCACGCAATAAGTTCATCTCGTCTCATAACATAAATCAGGGGTCGATGACCTTTTGCAAATGTCTGGCTTGCGTTACTTTGCTATTTGCTTGTGTCGCAACAAAATGGGTGTTCGTGTGTCTGACAGGGGAGAGTGAGCGAGAAATGTACATAATTTTGAAGGTAGCATTCCCAACAAGCCACAGTGCATGGAGCGGAATGACCGAAAAGCACATAAATTTGGGTGAGGGGAATATAAATATTTCTTCAGAATTCCAGCAGCTAATTGCTTGACTGCTGAGAAACTTAGTTCTGATAAGATAGCAGCTAAATTACCCGAGAAACGCGGAAACAAAGAATAGAGAACTCTGACTAGACGTTTTCAAATTAAGGTCCTCTTCTATGCTAAGCATTTAAAACAGCCTGGAGAAAACTACAGAATAACACGAAGAATGTATGTTTGAAATGCAAAATAGGAACGTTG
This sequence comes from Schistocephalus solidus, assembly GCA_017591395.1. NCBI lineage: Eukaryota > Metazoa > Platyhelminthes > Cestoda > Diphyllobothriidea > Diphyllobothriidae > Schistocephalus > Schistocephalus solidus. The sequence continues at coordinate 14,488 of WEDG01002044.1, read as the reverse complement.
ATCCCGGATTTAATAAGAACGTTGAGTATATAGGTTACTTTCCATAAATTCTGAAAGTCACCTTTGAGTTTATTGATGCTATAAAGAAAAGGAACGTTGGTGGACGGAGGATTCTCTCGTTAAATATATCATCTCTGTTTAACAACGTACCGATGATGGACTACCAAATAGGTATGCCCGTGAAAACACTTAGAGAACTTTCTGATCTGATGCACGCAAAATGTTATCTTACTCTGTAATGGCCCAGTTAACAGGCAGATAGATAGTGTAGCAAAGGGTTCACTCCTTGTACCGTTTCCTGCAGATCATTTTATGGGCAAGATCGAGAAAACGAGGCTGAAGGACACCATCATTGCACTCGGATTTAGGCAACGTAATTAATCCCCTGCTTCTGTCACCATGTTGATTAGATTTTCGGCAAAGTTTTCGGGGCAGATGGTTAAAAAATAATCAATAATTAATAAATAGGTCAGGCTCCCACCCTGAGCTATGCTTCCAGACTGAAGGGTGCGCAGTTAACCTGATTTAGCAGCTAAACTGTTTCCCTTGTTGCTTCTCGAAGGTTCCAAGTAATAAAAGAGCACTACTTACCCTACACAATTGCGCCGGTTTTATCAATCAGATAAAACATTCTGCCATGAGGTCGTTGACGTTTTTGCCGCTCAGATATACAATAAAAGCTTCAAGTTGCTTGTTTGGCCTAGGAATTTTATGCATGGTGAAGCATTGAAAAAGATCTTAAGACGGGATATTTTTATAAAATGTACATAAAGCCAAGGGTATTAACAAAATATTTATCAGAGTAACATTGGGAATAAACTCAAGTGAATAATTAGTAAAGCTGTCATACGAGCAGCTTGGTAAAGAATAAAGCATAAGTCCCTTTCGATTTCATCCGAAACATTCGGGGTTTAATAAACTATATGAAAAAGGTACCTAGGCTTGTTATTTACAACTGAGTTTCTCCGAAAAAAATCCTACGACGATAATCAGCAGGCAGATCTTTGATTGTGTCTGCTTGAAGACAACGTTAAGAAAAAAGTGTATAGGATCACAGCATATAAGATATATATCCGGCTCACAGAGAACAGAATATTATAAGAGTGGACGACATCTTCTGTCTGACGGATCAAAACACACACACACTGACGCCCTGGTTTGGAATTTCAACAGTGTGCATCTCTCGCTCAAATTTTCGGCAGAGTCTGAGAGGGATAACGGAATTGCGTTCCTTGATGTCCTTCTCCATAGGCAAGAGGATGGATTTATAAAACGTAGGGCATTCCGAATGAAAACCTGGATGGGACAATGCATACATTTTCACAATTGTGTTCCCCTGAACGTAAAGCGAAATTTAGTCCAGGAACTGGCAACTAGATTGCAACGCGTCTGCTCCCCTGAAACGGTTGAAGCTGAGCTCCAGCAGCTGCAGGACATGTTTCTTGAAAACGGATACCCAGAATAATTCATCCTCCGAAATATTGGGGAACCTACCACAAATTCCATCACCTTAACTGCATAAAAGAAAGACATATTCATAAGACTTTGCTTCCTAGGGAAACAGTGAACAAGACGACGCCTGAAGACAGCCATGACGAGCACGTTCCCCGCGGCGAACCTATGGATATTCTTTACGAGCTCTCCCTTTCTACGTGAAGGAGGGAAATGCCAACTCCCGGCGATGGCCACATCAATCTTTATTTGCTCATTCAGTTGTTTCTGCGGGGCGGGACACATTGGACGTATAATGAGGCGCCTGAAAAAGAGAGTACGTGAACACATGCCTGCCTGATTAGACAAAGGTGAAACTAGATTGATTTTGACTTCTATTCTTGCACATCTAGTTGATATTAATCACCGCATTGACACCAAAGCAGTCGTCTAGGTTTTATACTCGATACCAGCTAACTGCTCTAGATATATAGGCCAACGAGTGCTCGCGATAGCCGGGTCAGTGGCCATACGACTAACAAACCACACCTTGTGCTGTAAGAAGACGCTCGTAAATGCACTCTGTCTTCCGTTACTGACAATCACATCAGGTGGTATTCACACGACGCCCCCACCCCCTGACGTAGTTTTTTTACTCCATGTACTTGACAGTGATGTTTAATCCAACTATTTTATTTTGAAAATAAGAATAGACCTTCGTAGATTCTCAAATAACATTTTTCGGGTGAAAACTAAGCTGAAAGTCTTTGTTCCCAACTCCGCTCAACTCACTTTCAAAAACATAATTATTTTTATTGCAGTCTATTCATTTATCCTTTTGTTAGTTCTGTCACCGGCGTTTCGCAAAAGCGTGTCTTAATTTCACGAGCTTGGGTATTTAGACACGTAAACGTACAAATGACTCAACCCAAAGCCTCGCCTTGTGAAGGCACTGTTGCATCCAGCTGCTAAGAAACACTGACAATACGAAACGATAAGTCTAGATTAATCATTCATTGTTTCTATTGTTATGTAAAATGCCTTCCAGAAGAAGAGTAACCGTTTTTGTACTTAGGTTACACCCTTTAATGTGATTTGTTTAGGTTTCAGTACCACATCCTCCGGGAAAACATTGCTGAGTTGAAGTAAAACGTGATATGTTACTCATTTTTGCTAAAAATAGAACGAAGCATTGTTCGGTAAAGCTTTCAAACCACTCTGCGGCAATGGTTGAGAAAAATAGATATTTAAGATTCTAAACATGTTATTTATTAGCGGGCAGGATAACGCAAAAATACCCCCACAGAGTGCTGTTCACTAAAATACGATCATTTAAGTATGTAAAACCAATTTAATTGTCTTAGTTATGTGCTAAACCTACCAAAAAAATCAGCAAATACAGTATATTTTTTTAAAATGTTATGTATTGATTGGAGGGCATACTACGAGAGAAAGCAGAAATAAATCACTCCGAAGAAACTCTGGGACATAAGTACATCGTGAAAAACTAAAGGAAAACGTAAGAAAGGATAGTATCTGCGCCGAGGTTGAATAGGCGTAAGGTGAGAATCTCCTGTTCGACACAAGTTACTTTTTTCGTCGAATTATCCAGTTCGCATGTTCGATTTCATGGCAATCGATTCATGTTTACAGTGTGGAAGTACATTTTTTGCATAAGCTTTTGTGTTTTATTTCATTACCGCTAATTTTTACGGTATTAATGACACTGCTGTGAATATAACAGAAGAAACACGGAAACGCTGGGAGGATCCATTGATAAGTAACTGCATCATGAAATGGCACAATATCGCTTAACGCATTTAAGTTTTTACCTAGTGTTTGTGTGGTCAATATAGTAAATAATTCAGTGCTCTCAAACTCCTGCCTGATATAAAACTTTGGAAATTCTACGTGGTTATTGCAAATTAGCTTATGGATGTCAGTTAAAGTATCCATATCAGCCTTAAAAAGAGCCCTAAATGGTTTGTTGCGAAGGATTTTATCCAATTTCGCGTATTTATTCTGTCGGAACTTACACATGACATCCAGGAGGCAGATTACAAACCGGCACGCCGCATTATCGTATGCTTCACTAAATGGCAGTCGGCCACTCGCCAATCTTCAGTTAATTCGTTTTCTGCCAGTTGGAAAAGTGTTTGTACTGTCTCCCTAAAGCTCTTCAACATTTGTCGGCCGTCTACCAACCATCGTTTGTCTCATTTTCTGATTCCTTAAAGTTAATCGCAAAGACAAAGAGTAACTTCAGTAAGATGGCCCGTAAACGTAAAATACTCTCTTTACCTGTGCCTTTAAGAACATCCTGCTCAACAAAAAGTTTAGTTATGCAAATGCAGGTTTTAAGAGCGAACAGTGGACAGCAGTTGACTCTTTTGTCGATTGTTGCAGCAGAAATTCCATGGAATTCGTGCCGGATTTCCATACTGACTAACTATCAAACTGCGAAAGCAAACCTACTTAGTTTTCTCCATGTAAAGGGCACATTCGAACACCAGTAACTACATGATTTCGTATAACTCAAAATCGGGCTCCAATTCTGTTTATGTACTCTTTAGGTGAGCCACGAATTTAATCTCCTAGATTAATAAATTCTAATACCGGTGAAATTGTGCCCTCCCAATTAAATCACTTAGCTAAAGGATCATCTAAGTAGGATGGTCCGTAAACGTACAATTCTTTCTTAAACTCTTCCCCTGAGAATGTTCTGCTCAAGAAAAAATTTGAATCATGCAAATGCAGGTTTTTTAAATCGTGCAGCAAACTGTCAACTGCTGCAGCAGCATGTTCAAGGAATTCGCAGGAGACATCCATACTGACTACTTAACAACCTGCGGAAGTAAATCTACAAAGATAAAGAAGATGCGATCACCGGAACATGTTGCCCCTTTTCTAAATCTAGTAATTTGTCTCAATGTATAGAGCAAATTTAAAATAATATGAACCACATAATTTAATATTTGTCAGATGTGAGATTCAGGCCTGTTTTGACGCGCTGTTGGTAAGTTGCGAATCACAATCACCTGGATTTATAAATTCGAATACCAAATAAAGTTCCTGGAACTGATCGTTCCATCATTCCCTGCTGCTCAATCTTGAGCCCTCGCTTGAAATGACCCAGTGACCTTGAAGATACGCAGGGAAGAACACCTTCAAGGACAAAAGGTTACTGGAATAAGTATTTATGGCTTATTACTTGTCGACAGCCAATCATACCCACAAGCCTGGCTTGAAGGACCGAGGATTCGAACTGAAGGCTTTTGATCATTGACTGTCAAGCAGGCCTACGCTTTGCCCATCAAGGCTGTTTCTGATGATGTTTAAGAGTCGGAATCCGAAACGTCAGGCGTATAAACCTCTTGTCCCAATGATCGCATCTTCTTCCTCTCACATGGACAGTTTTCCTGTCGGCTGTGGCCATTTACATCAATCGCACTGCTAGATGGTGAATGGTTACTTATGTAGGCTAAGCAGCTATTAAGGCTGCTTAAAAAGCAGTAGAACGCCATTTTCTCATATTTATTGCCATCGAGTAAGAAACTTAGGCTTAAGTTTAAGCTTACGTTTATTGCGCCATTTTTAACGTTTTTTATCTAGGTCTAAAAGCAAATAAGGCCAGATATCACTGCTTTTCGTGTACAACTTTGATTTAGACGCCGTTTAAGTCACTTTATATCCTATTCATTTTAATCCCATGTTCTCAATGATGGCCCTGGGGTTAAGTACATGTGTACAGTCAGTATTTTAAATATAAAGCATGAAAAGTGGCCAATGCAACTCACGTTATTCTGTTTTTGCCCACTTAATTTACTCAAATTGAACGACTATAAAAACAAAGGTTAACTTCAAAGGGGTACAAGGCGATACACTTCAAATGGACTTGTGTAATTTTCGTCCTGCTGTAGTTATCGCGTCCTTCAAAAGGTGGCGTTTACTTTAACACAGACGCCTTGCTGAGTTGGTCTCCCGCCTAATATGCATTTGCCACTTGCTTATTTTAATGCTTTACGGCATTGTTGAAGTTAATTTTAGAGCCAAATCTCATAAAACTGCTCTCTTAGTAAATTACCAACTGCGTATTTGGGCTCAGTACGTAAGAAAAAATTATAAATCAAATGTATTCCACAGAACGTTGTATGTGGACGTACAAATGTGTCCATTCATATTTTATTTGTATTCGATTTGCTTCCACAAAACATGAAGAAACAGTATATTTTTTGCCTGGATAATAATTATATATCTTCATAATGTTTTTTGAGTTTAATAAATACTACTTTCAGCATTCGAGAATATTGTTAAGCTTGCAAAGATCCATTAAATCATGGGGAGCTCACACGGTATTTAAAGCGTTAGAGCAAAAAACATTAAACCATTTTACAGACTGTTCTTTAAATTACGCTGCCTCTTTTGTGACGACTGTCAGTCTGACAACCAATTTTGCTTAGAACCTGCGCTATTGTGATGTTTGTTTGCAATAGAGATGAGTATTTAGCCAAGAACACACATTTAATGCTACTACACAGAATTATGTAACGTATGTTAGTTACAACACCATGCTAGCCAGAAACCAAATGCACGGCGATGGAAAAATGTGCAATTCACGAAGGTTTCAAGCAGAACAATCCATTTTACACCGATGTAGAAGAACCAGGATTCTACCGAAGTCTGGGAGACTTAAACCGGCAATGAGGTCGTCCTAGGACTTTAAAGCCGCTATACGCTATGCCTTTTTAATAATTGAAGTTTTATTTACAGAAACGCACTGTCGATTTCGTAAATTCCAAGATCAAAAAGTACAACACGCAATATTGCAAGGACCGTCTACACCTTATATTACCCACTGTAATGTCCCACCCATAAAACAACTATTACCATCAATCCCGTATTACTGAGCCTCAATTTATACTATTTGTTTGTGCTGAACATAACTAACGTTAGCCAGAATTGGTATGCAGTACCAGCTCTTTCTCATGAACTCTCCTGAATTTCATGAGGGAAGGTCTGTTACACGAAATCAGCCTACAGTGCGTCCCCAAAGTTTTACGGCAGTAAAGAAGCGACTTGTCTTCAAAGAAGGCATAGTGCGGTTAACAAATTACTAGTTTATTTTTAGAAATGTTAAATGTCTTGTCAAAAATGGCAAGTTCCGAAAAGTTAAATATTAATTTTACCTAATTAACCTCAAAGTTTTAATTTACAGGATGCCGGTCCAAGTGAAAAACTAGTGAGTAAACAAGAATAGTATGATAATGTTTCAAAAAGTCATTAATTATATATTTCGCTGATTAAGTCTTCCAGAGCACGGGCCATGAAAAGTACGGCCTTAAGTTCGAGTAAATATTTCCAACACGGTTTTACAAGTATTGATGGGTTTTTCTTCCGTTTGTACATTTTTTGACTAAGGCAAACAGTTTTTAGCGTATTTTTCCCGACATGGACATCACAGGAATAAAATATTTCATACGCTTACATGCTGAGAGGACTGTAATTGACAAATTAATTAAACTAGAATTTTCAGGTGAAATCGTAAACGTACCATTTTATGCATATAAATAGACATTTTATTGTTTAATTACTTTCAAATTATTTCGGCTATTTGACTTTGATGAGTTTCAGATCTTCCTTGAAATATTGGTAAAATCTTTACGAGTTCCTCGTTTTTCTTTGCGTTGCGCATAAATGTGGATTCTTTTCACACGCTTAGCAAAACCTTTAGAAAAAAATATTTCTTTCAGGAATTTATCGAAGTAGTGAGTTTTGAGATATTCTTTATAATGCAGATGGCCGTTTAGGTCATATTTTTAGACTCACAGAAACCAAAAAAACCTTTTGCAGAGAAAAACAAAAGGACCCGAAATAATTCAGATCTTAATATGCATAAGATTTATTTAAAAAGTTTTTGTAATGAATTATCTCATAAAAAACACTTCTATTATATATTTTATTGACGAATGTCTGCGCACTTAACATTTTTTAAGGTAAAGTCCAGAATAAATGGGTAAGTTTGGCATTTTTTCGAGTTCGCTGAAAATAAAGGATACAATGTCTGCTGAAAATAAAAGAACAAACCTTATCTTTCCACATGAGCCTTTTTTGCTATATGTGCTAACGTTCCAATCCTGTTCTAAGTATGCAAATGCACAACCAAGTGGCCGAATATATACTTAGTTTATGCGAAGATATATCGACGAACTGGCCTTTCCGATTCAAGTTTCTTTAATCGTTCATGTTCGATTGAATATAGAAATTTTCGGGAAAGCATTCGCGTAGGCAGTGACAGAAAAAATTGATGCCGCGTCGCGGTTTCTCGTATATATATATATACATATATATATATATATGGCATAGACGTCATACCGTACTTCCGACATAGATACTAGCTAAAAGCCCAGACACGTGTTTCGCCGATGTTTCTGCTGTTGTGTGACACAGCAACGAGGGGTTCGGCTCCTCAGTGGGTCCCCCAGCGTTCTCTATGTGGTGTCTGGTATATGGACTCCAGAGAATAATCGGGGAAATAATTTCTGAAATTATTAAGTGCAGGACATGGAGTCAGGTGATTCGGACATGACGTTTTAGGGTCAGATCCGAAATTTCAATGAACATTTGGGTCGAAGATAATCAACCACTGTGGAATAACCACGTAATGCCCATTCTACAAACAAGTAGTACTACAAGTAGTATGAATCTTATATGGCATAGAAGTTATACCGTACTTCTGACATAGATACTAGCTAAAAGCCCAGACACGTGTTTCGCCGATGTTTCTGCTGCTGTGTGACACAGCAACGAGGGGTTCGGCTCCTCAGTGGGTCCCCCAGCGTGTCACACAGCAGCAGAAACATCGGCGAAACACGTGTCTGTGCTTTTAGCTAGTATCTATGTCGGAAGTACGGTATAACGTCTATGCCATATTAGATTCATACTACTTGTAGTACTACTTGTTTGTAGAATGGGCATTACGTGGTTATTCCACAGTGGTTGATTGTCTTCGACCCAAATGTTCATTGAAATTTCGGGTCTGACCCTAAAAAGTCATGCCTGAATCACCTGACTCCATGTCCTGCACTTAATGATTTCAGAAAGTATTTCCCCGATATATATATATATATAACAAAGACGTTATACCGTTTATATATATATATATATATGTATATATAGATATGTATATATAAGCAGTTGTTGATTTTAAGGTGGGCGCACGTCAGTGGACCGTGCACGCAGACCTTCGTAATGCGCATCCAGATCGACGTGGTGGTTGATACTGTTTGTGCCGGAGTGCCAAGCTTCGAGGAATTCGCGTGCCTGTTTGGTGCTAGCCATGGCGACCACTTCAGTTCTCTCTCAATTGAAGCGGTATTCGCAATCAACGGCGTGCGCAAACACCAGAGACAAGGGATCGCGTCGCCGGATAGCCAGCTTGTGTTCATTTATGCGGGTCCTAAGTCGTCGGCCTGTATGGCCTACGTAAGAGAAATTCGATCTGGATGTGCATTACGAAAGTCTGCGTGCACGGTCCACTGACTTGCGTTCACCTTAAAATCAACAACTGCTTATCTGTGCCCAGCCAAGTGTAACCTCGCTGGCTCTGCATCTGCCGCCACGGGACTTGCTATCAAAACTCTAGCACCCCTCCCCTTACATGTGACAGCTATCGTAACAGGAGTCACGGCCCCCTAAACACCCCATGGCGTTAGTCTGTCGATGTAACCTCTCTGCCTCTAAACCCTCCAGCGTGACAATCACAACTCTCACTTCTCATTTCGTCTGACGACGGGTTGGTGTAACCAGCTTGAAAATTCACGAGTAAACCTCGATTTTCCGACGAGCCTTCTTTCTTCATTTATCATCTCGGAATGCATACTACCTATACTATTCATATATATATATATATATCACTAGCCGCTCTGCGGCTGCTGGCGGGGCTGTAGAGTGAGTCCCAAAGCAGAGCCGGACGAGTGTGTCCTGTAACCGATCGGTGAGCGCCCCTCTAACATTGTTAATATTCCCGATCGAAACCGGCCATACAACGAGCTCGTGGCACAGTGCATAGAGCGTTGGACTTCTGCTCAACGGGTCGCGAGTTCGAGCCTCGGGAACCGCATCGCGTGGGGTTGGGTATGGCTGGCTGATAACGGCTTATAAGCCAGAAATGGCCATTCCAGTCTTCCTTACCTCTGTCGGTAATATCATTCTGCATATATATACGTTTAGTACAATCACACAAGTTTATAACTGAGTCTTTTGGTACAAACGTAAAAATATTGTAAATCTTAATTTCCCAAACTGAATCTGTCTTGGGTTTCCTGGAAATAATGCGTTTTGTCATATCTGCATTTAACAGGGTTCCATGAACGCAAAACCAAATTTTCCGTCGTCTTAAGAGCTATATTTAAAACGTTTCTACCCTTTATTAATTTTCATCTAATGTTAAACGCCAAGAAACAAATTTTTTGATCCGTAACCTTCAATGGCCTAGGAAAATTCATGGATAGCAAGAAATGTCGGATTTCTCCCTGGAGGGTCTGTTTTCCCTTAAATATGCAGTTCTGAAGTGAAATTCTCATAATTGAACATCATTCTCTGCATCAATTCAATCCAGCCAATAAAAATAACATCATGAATTTTGTAACGTACTACCAAATCAAATTATAATTCTGAAATTTCACGAGTTTGCTTATCTACTGTATGTGTGGGAAGATGAGCATCGGAAGAAATATCGTATGAAGAAATTGAGTCCTTTGGAAAATTCCACGAACATTTGCTTGTCCATCTTAAGACCTGCTGTATCTGCGCAAAACAGTAGTTGTGTAAGATGCCTGAAGTAATCTATATTGCTTTGTCATTAATTCTACTGGGTCGATGCTGTGTGTTAATAGTATGTTCTGGTTGGCTAGAATGTTCTACAATTTTTATGAAAAGTTTGTGCCCATGTTGTCAAAGTAGATCTATCGTTTGATGCATTAAACATCTGCATAAATGCGTAGCCTTTCTTATATGGACAGAAAACGACCGTGCGTTTTTTTATTCGAAGCAAATGATTTTTTGATAATTAGCCTATGCCTGGTGACTTGGGTAAATTTCTCGCCTTTTTTCTGCCGATATAAGACTAATTGACCCTTTCGCGTATATGGAGATTTAACTCTCTAGTGGTATTATTTCCTTCAAAAAGGAATCACCTATTTTCATGCAAGCCCAATGGTCAAACAATATGCGCATATATGAAGATGGCATGCATAGAGGAGACAGGTAACATGAAATCAATGCGCTTATTGAGAACAGTAAGTGTTCTTCCATCGAAGAAAATTGTTTGCAACAGAGCAATACATTGCACACTTTTTGAAATAAATATATTTATCCAAGCAGGAAATGCAGAGCGCTGGAGCAAAATGGCTTTTGCATCCAAAACAGACGAAATGGCTCCCGGCCAATAGGCCATGATGGGCGTAAATTGCGTTAAATTCCGCATGACACTCCAGATTGATACCTTTATGCTTACATTTATGTCTTCGTTTGATTTTGGTCTCCTTCGGGTTGCATCAATATCGACGTTTCTGTCTACTCTTTTTTCATAGGGTGACTCACAAATCTAAGTATATAGCAATTGGACCTTATTAAACTTCTTAAACATGACTTAAATAAAAAAAACATGTTAGGAGCATAAATGCTAAACTTTCTTGAAAATCGAATATGAGTTTGGTCTCCCTTGTGTGCGCTGCGAGTCCTGAGTTGTATCCCCTTCTGCTGCAGTTTTAGGGAGAAATCACACTATCTGTTATACTTATTTAGTGCCACAGCCTGACGCAGCTGTTTTCTGTTAGTCCGAGGAGTGCCTCCTACTGTTAGTGCAGTTCATTTTTCATGTTAGGTATGTTAGCTTCCTTCAACATCAATGCGTAAAAATTGAATAAGGCCATCGAGACAGAAGGTTTTCTAGTTCCCTTGAAGGTTTATTTAAATATTTGAACCGAACTGCCTCGGTGGGCTTTAGAATAACAGTGAAATAACCACACTTAATCCGTAAAAAAAAATAATCTGGGTTACCAGGTAATATATTAACATATGAGGAATTTTAAAATGGGTGATTATAAAACTATAGTTCCCAACTATATCAACCCTACGACGAGCTTCCTAACAGCGCTTAAGGCCATAGCTTGGAAGACTGCTAAATCGGTTCTTTTCTGCAGGCGGAAAGTCTGGTTGCCAACAGCTCCTTCGTACTCTAGTCTCAGTTTGTTCCCAAGCAGTTTTTGTCTTATGTTTGTGAAAAACTCATCCAACGTACGCAAACCAGGTGTGTGTGACACGCACAGACATGCTAGACAGGCCCTCGGTATTCTGGACGAGTGATGAAAAGGAAGTAGTGGTTGATTTTTTCACTATTTTTTTATCCTGATAAACTAATTTACGTAAAATATCCACGTCCCTGTGCATGCCATGCTACGGAATCTACACTATGGACATCGTCGCTCACAACAGTTGAACCATCAGTTAACGCGATCATTGAGTATCTTATTTTCTGAAATCAACATGATAAAGTTAACTTAGTGCACAAGGTCTGCGCCGAAGCTTATTTACAGTACGGATCTATATGAAAACTCCAAGCCTCTTTTTCCTGTGCGGATTACAGTGGTTCTTTGCCAAATTCCTGAAGCTTCTTTCGAATTCGGATGGCATAGTTCATTCAAAGGGCATACTTTTAGTCATTTTTGTTGTTTAAATGACTGGAGAGTAAACAGGAAGGTTCTGTTCGTTCACACATTCCGTGGCGACAGTAGACAATCACTTTTTTTTCATATTTCCCTTAGGTTGTAGGCCGTAAATCTCAATCCGTAGAGCCCGATAGTTTTTAAATCTTTCGACCTGCGCAAATGTCGTTTAAAAACCATGAAATGCACTGCGCAGCGTGCGTGAGGGCGTTCTTGTTCAAAGGGCTGTTAACGTGCAGTTTTTTGTTACAATGCCAGAGGAGAAAAAAGTTGGAGAAATGGGTTGTTTGTGTGTGGTTTTACTTTGCAAGATGGCTGCTTTGAAGTAAAGGCTTGATCGTAATGCGTAGATACAGAAACCTTTCATGCACGCACCTTTCAGCATATCCAAGTGCGTTTTTAAGTAAAATTGTCTGTGTCCATTTCATTTGGTCTTTTAACGCATCTCTTAGGAGATACATACTTGGTCATCGTCATTCTAAGTCATTTTTTGCCCTCTGTCTATGTTTCCTACTCAAACCACTTGTCAAGACAATACGAAAATACAATAATAAGAAAAAAACTAGAAAACAAATTCTTTGCATTAATTCTACGAATGAAATTGGAACGCTCCGACATTTGGAAAGGTATGAAGCAATCACATCTCAAATATTGGCATATTCTTAGCTTTGTGCCAAATTAGAGTGAGTAATTCCCGCTTAGTGAATATGGATATTCGTATTAAGCAAACGGTACCTGCTTATCTTTAAAAAATAGCGCAAATAAATCTGAAGAACTTTTTTCCATTTCAAGTATAGATTTTAAAATTATTTCGTGAAAAATAATAAGTAAATTTGTTTCATGCACCCTGTGAGTAGAAACAAGAAAGGCTGGTGTGTGTGTGTAATTAGAACGTCATTTATGAATGAATCCAAAAGGTTTTGCTAGCCAGGTTATCAAATTCAAACTAAATTTGTACAACTCAACTAAAGATTTTTAAAACATTATTCATGCACGAAAATTTATCTGCCCTCTAATTTAAAACTTTTATCGTTCTATTCTTATTTGTGTTTAATGGTAGATTACTAGAGAGTTGTTCGTCAGTAAAACACCTTCAGATATGTTATTTATTTTTGTATGATTAAAGGTAAGACGCATGACTAGAAATCACATATGAATACGAGTGGCCTTGCATACAATTTCTGAAAACGCAAATATTTTCGTGTGGTTATACTAACCCTTGCCCAAACCTTCACCCAAACACCAAGTCTAAACCTAACTGTGTGTCAAACTTCAACAGTAATGTTCACTCAACCACTTAACTTCAACCTTATAGTACGCTGTACCTAACGTTGACGTTAACACCTATTTCCCTGGAAAGACCGCGAATAAGGGGATTACTATTCCATTGGTCAGATTTCTTTTAATTATATTTGGGCTTACAATTCGAAACCAATACATTTGCCTTTTTCCGAGCAGAGAGAAGGAGGAAATAACCATTTTAAAGAATACACAATATTTTGTGAAGTAGTTTGTTGAAAACATCTTTCAAAACATATTGTGGATTTCGCAGGAAATTGTGATCTAAGAGGATAGTAACATAAACAAATATTTCTGAAGGAGATAAGATAAAAGGCATATCTTCTTGAAAATGCAAATGTTTAAAATAAGAAAATTTAATTGCAATAGACTCTCCCGAGTTTATGCACGCGAATATTGGAGAACATATGTGCTTGCGTGTACCAGAGGCTCAGACTTAAAACCTTGTGTTCGGAAGAAAGAGAAGAAGAAAAATTAATCGTGGTCAATATGCAATCCTTATTAGTTCGTTGTATAACTGTGCAAATACCCACGAAAGTAAAAGGGCAGCGTCAACATGTTATTCTTTTCTTTTTGCATGCAGTTCAAAGAGCCGGTACATTTATATGGAAACTTATTACAAAGTTAAAAATATGATCAATAAGGTTCGTCTTCTTAAGGACGTTCATGAGCCGGTTTCGATCGGGAATATCAACAATGGCAGTTGAAGGCTCACCGATCGGTTACAGGACTCACTCGTCACGTTGCGCCCTGAGGTTAACTCTACAGTCCCACCAGCAGCCGCAGAGCGGCTAGGTTTATAGGCAGAATGAACATACCGACAAAGACAAGGGAGATAAGAATGGCCATTTCTGGCTTATTAGCCGTCGTTAGTTAACCAAACCAAACCGTAGGTGGTGCCCCACTTGGGACTCAAAACAGCGACCCATTGATCAAAAGTCGAATGCTCTAACCATTGAATCCCGGCCTCATTGGCTTGTCGGTTTTGATAGGGAATACTGACCTTGGTGGATGGAAGCTCACTGATCGGTTAC